>MU186106.1:60133-97461 GCA_016904865.1 Pissodes strobi | reverse complement strand
ACCAGACATGAGAATTCAACTTTCTTCTATCAAGCCTGACATTACCCAGTTGATGAGGAATAAAAACAGTTTCATGCCTCCCATTAAATGAACTTAGTTTTATCATTTGCTTACTAACTTACTACTTACTGTATCTACCTTTTTTTGTATGATTATTAATAAACAATACACATATAACTGGTTTTGCTTTTAGTTTAGGGTTTAGGGTTCCGTTAAAAAATTAGTTTTTTAAAAGGGTTCCGTCACCAAAGAAGTTTGAGAACCGCTGATCTAAATGTTAGATTTTATATAGTCTGTATGCTTCTAATTCAAACATACTTCGTTTACGTGGGCAATTAGAGGATTATGGTATTAGAGGAGGAGCATTAGAACTACTAAAGTCATATCTGTCAGGGCGACAGCAATGTGTCTGTGAGATGGATGAGTGGGGTCACTTGCTGAGATGCCACCATGGATGTTTTTATTTCTAAATCCACCCACTTTTATCTGACAAAAGAATGTACTGAAGTAGATTTAGGTAAAATAATTTTAATAAGATTTCGATAAACATTAAATTTTTTTCAAGACTTTAAAAACCAAATATCTGCCCACATTAACCTATTCTTGGTAGAAAACTTACGATAAAGTTTAAGTTCCTCTGAGTTGGTTTCTAAAGTTTTGTAAAAAAATTAATGTTTTTCCAAATTTTATTAAAATTGTTATACATAAATCTCCTCTAGTTACAAGAAAAGTACATTCTTTTGCCAGACAAATATTACTGGATTTCGAAATCAAAAATTTGTACAATACCTGCCATATACACTAGCCTAATATTGATAGAAAACTTACGAATCCCACAGACCTTGCAATATTTTGGTGAATTACTTGAGATGAATAATTTTGATAACGAAATCAAACAAGAATATTTCACTTTAACCAAACTTTACATGGGTCAAAACTATTTTAAATATACAATTAATTATTACCAACAGCCTGAAGGCACGGCAATGGGCAACTGTTTATGGCCGTTCTAAGCTAACCTTTTCATGAGTAAATTTAAAAATGAAAGGAGTTCGAATATTTTCCAAGGGTATGGTAGTGGTATGTGGATGACATTTTCGCGATTGTCGACGTAAAAAATGGTAATGTTGAAGATTTTGTCACAAAACTAAACTACCGTTTTCAGACTAATAAATTTGCTTATGAAGTCGAGAACAATGGCCCACTACCATTTTTGGATGCTTTCGTAATTGAGAACAATAATAACGCATTGGAATTTGATATTTATAGAAAAAATTCTGCCACTAACCGATATATTCCTAATGACTCCTTCCACTGCGACCAACACAAAATGGGCAGCTTTCATTCTTTAGTACGCCGTATCGTTAATTATCCTCTGAGTAGAAAAATATATCATAATAAAAAGGAAACAGTTAAGAATATAGCGAAAGTTAAGGGTTTCAATACTAACTTAATAGATAGACTAATTAATAGGCATGCATTTAGAGAGACCAGTCGTGACTCCACGTCTTTCGTTAATTAGGATAAAATTACAAAATGTGCCTCGATCCATATAATCCTCAGTACTAAAAGATTCCAAAAAGTTATTAAAGAAGTAGGTTTAAAATTAGTACACCGAACTCAATTTAGCATTAAGATATTATTGGGTAGTCCATGGAATAAAATAGAAATACTGGAAAAAGTTGCACTTATGAAATTGGATGTATGGATTGTGACTAAAAATATGTTGGTCAAACTAGAAGTTCTATACAAGCTAGATTCAACGAACAGACAGCTCATCTAAAGAGTGATAAACCAGAGAAATCTAGCGTGGCCGAGCATGCTTTTGAAAATAATCATAGAATAGCAATTAAGAATTTAAAATTAATTCATAATAAATCTGATAAGAGATTATTTGACGCTTACAAAATATGAAAATTATTAAATGTAAGAATAGTTTAAATAGAGACAGAGGGCCTACTCCGTATATTCTATTGTATTGGTTTGCAACACGTTTTTCCGATTGAACCCAAAGATTTTTTTTCCCAATTAATTTTAAGAAAATGAACTTAGCCCCGGAGAGACGTATTGCAAGCCCGACCCTTGTCGTGGGGTCGTTTGAGCGCCACCCGTTCTAGCCAGCTAAACGGAAAAAGCTCGGCTGGTGTTGTACCGAATGGCTAGATTCGCTCATAAAATTAACCGGTACTTAGTACTTAATTTCAAACTTTCAAGAAAATAAGAATAATTATGGCACTATAATCAACTAACTTAACCTATCAAGAAAACACAATCTAAAAATTTATAATATATTTGCTACTAAGTTCTTTTCTTTTTTTTTTGAAAACACAGCAACAAGAAATTTAAAAAACTCAGAAAAAGGTTAAATTAAAATGTGGTTAAGTAAAGACAAAATAATTTTAAATGACTGTTAAAGTAATTAATAAAATAAACAGAGTAAAATATGAAGATTGTACGTACAGAGACCAATTCAGTTGGAAAACCTCGGTTCTATATGCCTTGTCACTAAATGCACTAAGCACCTTATCAAAGTGATCACTTGACGTAGACTAAGCTTCTTACAACTAGGTATGCGTGCGCTAATAGCTGCACTGATGGTGATAATATGCCGCAATGAGCGGACACAATGATTAGATAAAAAAAAACTTGAGTCAATAAAAGCACCAGATTAGATTAAAACTATAGTTAGCTTGATATGATAAAGAGATAAAATTCAGAGCGGTTATATCTCCCGACTAATGAATGAAAAGAATGAAATTATCCAGCCAGCGCTTGACTTTATTAAAATGATAAAACAACTCAAAGCAATCAGATTAACTGGTCCGATAAACCAGTGAATAAATGTAAATTAAATTAATTAAAATCAATGAGCTGCCTCAGAACTCGGCGTTCAATGTTTGATTTATGTGAAAAAAAAAGAAAGCGAAGATTATACTACTACTTAGGTTTATCCACCTAAGAAACAATAAGACACAAAACTTATACCCAAATCCCGTCGTCGAACTCTGGTGGAAGTGCCAACGGATGCCCAGGAACGGCTCTCGATGGCCTCTGGTGCGGGAACCACAAGTTAAGGCCCTTCACTGACGCTTCTGGCCTTCCAGAAAGAAAAAGTTGTGGACCTTTGATAAACTCTGGCCCTCCGGAAAAAATTGTAGTTCTTCAATTAAACTTCTGGCCCACCAGAAAAACCCTGAAATAATCCAGTACGCATTAAATGAAGCCCCCTTACTTTAATAAAAACCATAGACCTCCCCCTTTTTGCATAAATACATATCCTTTATAAAACAAATTTTCCCAGACAAAAAAAACCATGGACTTGCAATGCAATAAAGCAAATAAAAGAGATATTAATGTTCAGACGACTTGATTATAAAAAGATAGGTATGAATCACCCCTAAAAGAATATATAAACTTCCCCATATGATCAAAATTAAAGTTGCATTAAAATAAAAATTTGGATCAGGTAAAATGGCGTAGATAAGATAACCTATGGGAAAAGCAAATGACGTTATGTGCAAAAAAAAGGTAACACAGATAAGCAATCAATTTCATTAATTTAGGCAAAACCGTAGCGATATTTACCTCAAACTCGGACTTGAGGGTGGACTAAGAGATATTCGACGGTCCCGGTCCTACGGAACTAACGTGGAAGCCGCTATAAATAATGGAAACAAAAAAATTTAGCCTCATGGCGTTCACTTGCTTCACAGGCCATAGAAAAAGAAATCCAGAGAAAATGCTTACCTAGTACAGCATGTAGAGCCCGAATAATCGGTCGTGTTAAAACACAAACAGAAACCACACAGTATATCCCCTAGCAAAAGGGTTGCCCTTCTCAAACGTGCAGTTTCTCGCTATACTGGCAAACGTTCCCCAGGCGAGCAAACTAGAAAAGACTTCTCCAACGTTCCGTCTTCCGTCAATTTGCCTTCGAAATTAAATACCGCGACACAAGTAGTAATGGGCGGAAAACTTGCCGAGTGATTCGATACAAGGAATAATTCTAAGAAAATAAACGCCTTAATTCTCGCTTATTATGATGATAAATGACGGCGGAAGCCTCGAATAGTGAGCTAAAATTACATTCTTCCAGAAATGCTAGGAGATGCTCTAACAGCAAGGATAAACCTTCAAAAATCTAAATCGAGAATGACAAACGAGCGATAGATAGCCCATCCCTATTATTTGGCATAAACCTCACAAAAAAACTGGTCAGCCGTACAGAACGAGAAATACATTTAAAGCAGAGGTCCATAAACGATCTCCCGAACATCAACCTAGGGTTCTCAAAAGGTAATAAAACATAATATTCAAACTGAAATTAAATTATGGTTCAATAAGTCAAATGCAACGTATTTGCAGGCTAACAGAATTCTTTAAAAATATAAAACGGTTCGCTGGCTGTTTACACTAATATAATGCAAATCAAGCCAAGTTATCTTAATAATAAGCTACATCGCTTTCGCTTATCAACTAACACATAGATAGTCACAACGGATTCTAAAAGCTAATACAAATATATAGCTAATCTATACCTAAAATATAGCTAACTTATTTTAGGAAAGTGGCATTTACAAGCAAATTGAATTAATAAATAAATAATTAATAAACCGAGGCGTGCAAAATACAGCATCATTTTTTCTAGAGGCGGCATATAAATAAACTTTAAAAAATGTTTGCTCTTGGCAAAATCGAACTGTTACAGGTTGATCGAGCGCGACTAGTAGGATCACAGGATTGGTTCTTTTTAGTTTCGCCTGATTAAGCAAACAGTTAACATAAAATAGAATTAAGTCGATTTTAAGCTTAGTTTTAATCATCTCCTGATGATGCCAACATCGTTTTGCGAAACGCGCGTCGAGTGCAAAAATTATATGTCTGTATTGTGGATAAAACACTGTTTTAGTGCATTTTGCTGAATGTTCCAAGCCCCTACATAGTAGAGATTTTTCCATTTAATTAGTTGTCTGGATCACGTTGCACAAAACTGAGAAACTAATCAGAGTTCCTGTTTCACACTATAACTGAAAGATTTAAAATAAAAAAGGCGGCAAGACCGGCACACTAAAGTATAAAAATTTAAACAATATACAAAATTACTTCTACTTGATTTTTTTTTTAAATAATGTAATTTCAATCATAAGCAATACTAGGTAATTGGATGCCACAGTCAAATTTACTTTCAACACGATGACCAAATCTTTGCATTTTCCATTTTCTATTTTTAATTTTACATAAGGAGAGTTAAAATATTATCAAGAAGTAAAATTCGGTCTGTTGCAGTAACTTTTCTCCTCGATAAATTGGCTTTAACGAATGTTTCTCATTCGGGCCACCAGTTTTAACTTTTTAAAAGCGAACATGGATAATTATTATTTCATTTTATAAAGGCCTTTGCTTTTGAGCTTCTAAAATAATTTTCGTTAATTATTTATAAGATTAGAGTGCCCTTATCTCTAACTCATAATTTATAGGAGTTTATCTATTTACCTTTTTGCTAGCTTTGTGTGTCAAGTTCTGAATAAATGAACGGCAACAGCGGCGAAAGTGTTCCACGTTGTCCTGCATTCTAGTGAAGACAAAACGTTATTTTTTGCGAAATTAAATAGTGGAAACAGTACTAGTGGAAAGTTAATTGTTTTGCTCACCATAGTGATAAAAAAATCACCGGAATTGTGAAAAAATTGAAGGAAAATTTTACAGTGACCGGTGGAAGATTGTGGTTTGTTTACGACTTTAGCCTGCAGTGTTGCCGGTTGCGGCGGACCCGGCGCGTATGGCCGGTGACTCCTGTGGAATGGAAGACGAAAATTGCGATATTTGTAAAAAGTTGGTATTAGAGAATGATGAAGGGTTGTTGTCGAGCAATGTCTTATTTGGAAACACCGAAGCTGCTTGGCAATGTCCAGGAAAACCTATGTTAAAATAGTCAAGTCCAATGAAAAATGGGTATGTGAAAAATGTAAAACCAGGAAAACTGGACATGATACACCTCCCATACCTAGAACCTACACAATTTCAGATGTGATGGATAAGCTAAATGAAATGGATAGGAAATACCACGACCTGTTCCTAAAATATAATCAACAAGTAAACATTAATGAAGAGCTTAGAGTTGAGCTGCAATCAATTAAAATTCAATTAAATAATATGGAACAAAAGGAAATAAATAATAATTTAATAATACATGGCATACCATTTCAACGAAATGAGGAAGTTGAGGAAATAGTGAAAAAGGTAGGAATTCAACTGCAAATAAAAATAACGGAACAAGATTTCACCGCAGTTCGTATTGGAAGAGAGGATTCAAAAATCAGCCCAATCAAAGTAATACTACATAGTGAGGAAATGAAAAAAGATATAATGAAGTCACCTCGAAAAATCCATTTGGATACTCAAACTATAGGTTTCAGAGAAAATAATAAAATATGTATTAATCATGATCTGACAAAAAGGAATCTACAAATATATAAGGCTGCCTTAACTTTTAGAAAGGAAAACAATTACAAGTATTTGTGGGTATCGAAGGGTAGGATATTATTAAGAAGAGAGGATAATAGTAAAATTATACTAATAGAAGGGGAGGAAGACTTAAAAAACTAATGGTTAACTACAATGAGAAAAAATTAAATGTGTTATATATGAACATACAAAGCGTTCGAAATAAGTCTGACGAAGTGCAATGTCTTCTCAAAAGGACCGATTGTGATATGCTACTTTTGTCTGAAACCTGGTTGTGTGAATCAGAGATCACTTTATACCAATTCACTGGTTACGACTCACTACATTCGTGTCGTAACAAACGAGGTGGAGGCACTGCATTATATATTAGAAAAGGCATTAAATATCAAGAACTTGGTAAGTCATCCCCAGAAGAAGAATATTGCTGGATTTGTGCAAAAGTTGGCGATAAAGATCTAAAAGTCAGTGTTATGTACAAGCCGCCATCTTATGATAGCAACCAATTTATACAGTACCTGGAAAACCTAATGTCGCACTATAACAGAAACCATATGATTGTGGGTGACTTCAATATCGATCTGATGAAAACTGAAACAAATGGGGTAAGAAGTTACAAAAATGCCGTGTACCTAAACAATTTTTGTATCATAAACAATATTAGCATGGTAGATGCAACCAGAGTGACAGACAATACTGCGACCCTTATTGATCATGTGTTGATGAGCCAGGATAGGAGTAAGGGTTGTGTGGTTAGTGTAGAGGAGAACCCTCTTTCTGATCATAGAGTGTTAATGATCTCTCTTGCGGAAAAAGTGCAAATATACAAGCCAAAGGCAACCTATGAAGTGAAGGGAATAGATCATAATAAATATAAGAATATATTTCATAAGCGATTAGAAGAAAAGGATATGGATTCGTTCCAACAACTGATAGAATCTATACAGGACTGTAAGTCACAGTGCGAATACACAAGGGTTATACGATGTAGAGAACATAACATGTGGATAACAGCTGATCTACTTGACCTAATGGATAAGCGAGATAGACTATATAGAAAAATGTGTAAAAATAGGAACGATCAAAATTATGTTAATGAATTTAAAGCTTTAAAAAACAGAGTAAGTAATAAAATTAAGTCTTTAAAAAATAGTTATTACAGAAAAAAGTGGGAAGAGACAGGTAGTGACATTAAAAAACAATGGCGTTTTATTAATCATTTAGTCAAAGGAAGTGGCACCCAAACGAAAATAGATAGCCTCAATATTAACGGTATAAAGTTTATTGATCCTTTAGATATAGTTAATCAGCTAAATTGTCATTTCTCCCTAGTAGGAAAAAATATTGTAGAGGGTATAAACACCGATATCCAGGCTCTAGAGCCGGAAAATCATAATGCTTTAGTATTTGGTGAAGTCTACTGTGGTGAAACCATGTATATGCAGCCATCGGATGAACAGGAAATCAGGGAAATTATTACAGAATTGAAAAAAAGTTCAGCCCCAGGGCATGATCAAATAACAGTATTGGATTTAATAAATTTAAGTGAGACCTTAATTCCAATATTAACAAAGTTAGTAAATAATACTATACATACCGGAAACTTCCCTGATGAACTGAAAATCACGAAAATAAATCCAATATATAAGACAGGTGAAAAGTCCGATTGCAATAACTATAGGCCCATTAGTGTGGTTGGTGTATTTTCAAAGATAATAGAGAAAGTAATTAAAAAAAAAATGTTTAACTTTATTGAGAAATACATACATTTGGATGATTTTCAATATGGTTTTGTAAAAAATAGTTCGACATTGAGTGCCACAGTAGATTTGGTAAATAAAATTTCCATGGAACTGGACAATAAGAAAATTGTTGTAGCTATATTTATTGATCTTAAAAAAGCCTTCGATGTGGTTAGTGTAAATATATTACTGGACAAATTGTATAATTTGGGATTTAGGGGAACTATATATAACCTTTTGAAAACATACCTGCAGGATAGAAAGCAGTATGTTAAGCTTGGTAATTATGTAAGTGAAGTGAAAACTACTGAATATGGAGTGCCCCAAGGATCGGTCCTTGGGCCACTTTTGTATTCACTCTATGTGTTAAGTTTAATGGAAGCAGGCCTAACAGCTCAGTATTATGCATTTGCGGACGATACTGTCTTACTTTATACTCATGAAAATGTTCGGGATTTAAAGGGCATTGTTAATACAGATTTAAAGAAATACACAGATTGGCTATTGTGCAATAAATTAAAGATCAATATAGATAAAACCAAAATCGTACTTTTCAAACAAAAAAATAAAGATATTGAAATGCCACATATTAAAATAAATGATTCTCTTATTGAACAGGTCACAAAAATTAAATATCTAGGCTTAATTATAGATAATAAACTCAGCTGGGGAGAACATGTAAAACATATACATGATAAAGTGGTGGCTTTCATTAGTGGTCTTCACAGAATTTCTAGCTATATTAATATAAAAACGAAAATGTCTATATACAATGCCTTCTGTCTTTCGCACTTCAGATACCTTATTCCTGTATGGGGAACCTGCGGAGTTGTGGACTTTAATAATATGCAAATTTTGCAAAATAAAATATTAAAAGCATTGTTTCAGTATGATCGTTTTACCCATACAGAGACCCTATATGGAGAGTTGGGGTTCTTTGATTTGCGGAGACTTATGAAATTTGAGCAATGTAAGCTGATATATAGAATAATAAATAAGAAACAAAAGTCTAATATAAATATTGTATTTCACAATGACAATCATCAGTACAGTACAAGGATTGGCATTGGTAATAGCATTTATATGAATAATGTTAGAACTAATGTGGGCTTGAATAGCCCAATTTCCATGGCAGTAAGTGTTTATAACAATCTACCATTGAATGTTAGAAATATAAATATAGGCTTTAGATTTATTAAGGGTATTAGGGCACAATTTGGGATCTGAGTAGAATTGCTCTTTGTATAAAAGACATATAATGTCTCTGGATATTATTATATAGGATTGAATTGTCGTTGTTGCTATAATTAGGTAACTATCCCCAAGACCAATGCTTAGGCACTGATTAGGGGATATTAGTTTATAGGTGAAAAAAAATTGTAAATTGTTTGATAAATAAATATTTCAAAAAAAAAAAAAAAAAAAAAGTTCGTAGGTTCGTAGGATGGTAAGATCAATGAGTTCTGAGGTAGGTAGTCATCATTTCAAATACATGAATGTATTCGGCTATTCTCCTAAATCAAAAATTTCGCATTTCGAATTTAGGCTCGAAACCAATTTATAACCGGTAGGCTCGAATGCTAAATGTTCAAAATTCATCCGATACTATATTTTTCGGTATTTGCAAAAAAATTATAAGGTAATTTTTTCCGATTTTTGAATCTTCAGATCTTCAGGTAGTGTATGTACACAGTTTGGCATGCGGTATCTCTACTCTACTTACTGATTTAGATTTGTGCTTTGACTTGAGCGAGGCATTATAAAATAGAATTATTTATATCATATATTTCAAAAAGATTGCAAACATTTTATTATGCTTTAAATTGGAGCATTATCCTTTGTGTTCAAAATCTTTTTATGTTTAAGGTTTTTTAAATTGAATATTTTTATGTCCGTTTTCTTCAATTTCTTAAATTGATTTTCATAGAAATTATTTAAAGTTAGTTAGGTATAATTTTTTATTAATTTCAGATTTATTCTTTCAATGAACTTTAATTTTTCAATAAATATTAAACAATATTTTTTATGTCGATGTTAATTTCAAAATTTAGATTCTTTTTCAATCCTAATAAAAGTTCAATTCTGTTCTGTCCTGTTCTTCCATTATTATTTTCTATTATTTGCGTTTAAAAAGATTTTTCAGCGTTTTAGGGATTATTAAATAAATTACAAGGAATGGTACCAAATCAAATTATTAATAACACAAAACATTTACCGCAATTAATAGAAAATACTAATGGAAGAACAGAACATAATTCAAACACCACTCTAAGAAATATTAGGTAAATTGAAACGGCATTGAAATAATTACATCTGATATATATTTTTTCAATATCAAAACATCTTTTATAAAAATAAATTAAATCAAATCAAGAAAACTAACATTAAAAATTAACTAATTGAATAACCTTGAACATAACAAGTTTTTGAATACAATAGACAATGGGATTAAAGACCTTTCAAGTTACAATTTACCTACATAATTCAAAAGTTTTTAGTACTAGGTAGGGAATTCAGCCTACAACTTAATTCAACTAAATCGATCATTTTACAAACAGCACAAGTCAGTGCTGGATCATTTTTCAAGAAATGACAAAAACTGGAAATAATAAAATACTTTAAAATATATATTTATCGAAACAAAATGTAGAAAGCAAATAAAGTGCTTTAAAAACTAGGGACATGTGATGATTTTGAAATGAACAATAAAACCTAATGAAAAGAGGGTCACAGAACGAACTTTTACAAAAAAATTAAGCATTTTCTTATTATTTCAGTGTGCCAACTTTGTAATTCGTTATAAAAATCATCATGGAATGTATGGAACAAGTTTAATATTTTAAACATTTCTGGAATTGATCGGAACTTATCCAAGTGGAAAACAAGGTTTCTATGCAGCTTCAGGTATTTGTACCAATTTAGATGAAGCAAGTCTAAATTTATAAGTGGTAAACCCATCTATATATATTTGCATGTTCGGCATACTCACAAAAGGAAAATTCTGTACCCCTCAACAAGCGGTGCGTGTGCGGAGAAGATGGCGGACATTGGATTTGAAGCGCTGTAATTTTCGGGAAAGACGTTACTTGAAAGTCTATTCCAGAGCGAGGCAGTCCCCAAAGATAAAGGAGTACCGTGACAAAGACGTCCTAGGTGTTTGCAATTGAATCCTATGTTAATGAGCAGCTTGTGTCTGACGGGTATTTCTGTGTGGCACAACTGTGGGTGGATTCATACGTGTCAGCTCGTTCGAAAAACTTCCGTAGTAGTATCGATAATAATAGATAGGTAGAGCCTCCACTTTTCTTCGGTGTTCAAGGCTATCAAGGTCTTTAGTCAACTCTGGGTCATCCACTAGGTCGACTGCTCTCCTCTGTAAAGAGTTCAAGATATTGAGTAGTATTCCAGAGATGGTCTTATCTGGGCCTTATAAAGCAGTATGAACTGATGAGGTATATATAACTTTTTGCGCTATAGAGTGCTCCTAGCTTTTGTGCTGCTGTCTTGGCGATTTTGGTGACGTGGTTACGCCAAGACATGTTGTTTTCTACGTTGATCCCAGCAAGGTTATGGATGAGGCCAGAGTCAGTGTTTGTTCTGTCATTGATAAGTCAGGTCCTGCGGTGTTTGCTTTTTTTGAGAAGACAGATTCTTGAGTGTTTCCTGCGTTAAATTTGACATTTATTCCTCACCCCATTCAGCGATGGCGTTCATATGCTCATTGCTGGCAGCAATATAATTTTCTCGTTTTCGTTAGGAACGAGCCGCGGTCATTGGAGTCCGCGATATGAATGAGGATATAAGAGTACTGTAGTCTGCAAAGCTGTAAACAGAATTGTTTGTCATATCTAAGAGATCGTTGATATTGAGCAAGAGCAGTGTGGGAGATGTCCATCAATACCAACTCGGAGGCTTCGATCCCTTAAGAAATTGGAAAGCAATAGAAGCAGTGCTGGTGGTAGTCCGTATGCTGTCAATATGCTTAAAAATCCGTTATGTCACACCCCATCCTGTGGCCTTTTTAGTGTCTATAGGCTTTTAAGTATTCATTCGCGTTGGGGAAATACGAGACCTGGCATTAAGGAATTCACTCTCGGGATAGTTGGGGGAGTCTTTCCTTGAGGATCTAAGGTAGAATTTGATGCAACCATTTCGGCAAGAATGTCCGCTTTTTCTTCGGCCGTTTCCGCTATTGAGTCATCATCTTTGATCAGTGATAGGATTGACATTTTTGAGAAACCCTGATTGACAGCTTTGGTAACTGACCAAAAGGATTTATAAATTCAAAAGCTTCAACAATCCTAGGTTCATTGGATGAAAATCTAAAATGTGTGTAGTTCATAATCACTTTTAAGGAGTCAAAAAAAATTAGCTTAAATCAATTTACAACTATATCAACAGATTTTATTATCGAGTAGATTCTGTCGTATTTTCTGATTACCCTTTTAATAGCCGTAAAATTACGATCGTTTAGTAAAAGAGAACGCCCTCTTTGTGGACAATACTTCTTTCTGGTTTCGAACCTATTCGTCTGAACCAATGCAATTGTATGGTTACAATTCTGTCTGACCACAGCAGCTAACGGAAAAAGTATGCAGGTGCTTAGTACTAGCTGGAATTTCATGCTCTATGAAGTCCAAGACAAATGAGGCAACTTCCGTGGGTCCTTTTTTGCGCCATATTCTGCTGCTCGTTTCACGTTGCCAACAAGTGAAGGACTTTAATTTTAATAGTTAATTCTTCACACATCTGCTTGTGGCCGTCCAACTCCAAGTGGAAAATTTTCCTTAAACATTTTAAGTATAACTTCTACTTAATTTTAGTACAGGTATATTTTTTAGAACAATTCGTACATAATTTTTACGCTAAGGTTTTCATCAAAATATTTTTTCTGTGCTAATCTAATGCAGAATTTTGAAACTCCCAATATGATCTTCAATTTGGGAAACTATATTGTCTGGAATGGCATTTCCAGAAATGCTCTTGCCTCTTTTGTCAACAAGAAGTTGAGTTAAATGTCTACTTTTGCCAGTGTATCTGCGTGACTGTTAATAAAAGCATTTTTGCAAATAGTAAAGCGCCCAGAAAAGAACGTTAAAAAGTATTTAAAAGAGTAAGTTTTCGAAAGTCGCCCCAAATGACTCGACTTTTCTAACATTGTTACATCCCATTAATGCTTGTAAATTCACATCCTACTCATTATTTTGTTGTCATTAGTCTAAATTTTGCATTATACTAAATTGTAGATATATAGCACCACAAAAAGGCAATAATTATTTGCCTAATAGCATCTCAATATCACACTAACCTAACAGACCAGTAATTAAACTATATGACATTGTTCTTGTCATCTTGTCAAAGTCAATTCAAAACTTTACAAAGTGCACGAGCTTTTTACTGTTTACCTAATTATATTTACTAACCATTTTAATTTTGAGATTTCTCGTTCTTGACAACGGGAGTAGATTTGTTTCTCGAAACGTCAAGCATTTTTCATTTCTTTTAGGTTTCTCAGCTTCTTTAGGGTCACTAAATTAGCACTTGTGTAATTTACACCCTGGGGCCAGAGCCGAAGAGACCTTATTCAAAACAATAACTAAGGTGGAGAAACAGGCAACAATTTGTCTGGCATTCATAACTCTAGTCATAACTATCCGAAGCTCAGTTAGAAAACATAACAGAGAAAACAGTAGATGGTGAAAATTATTCTACAGACATATTTCAAAATGAACTGTATTCGGAAAGGAATAAGCTTCAAAGCCACTAGAAATTCAAGAATATAACTTTAAAAAGTATTTTGTATGTGCTTTAATTATTGAATATAATCTGTTTGGTTGTATTTTTCTAATAAAAAAAAATATTAGTGTTTTAATTAATTACGCCTTTGAGAACAAATAAAGAGGTAAATATTTGAAGGGCAAATTAATCTTTCCCCAGCCAACTGCAACCATTCAAAAGTGTTCGGAAATTTGAATATAATGTATGAATATGTGTGTTAGTTTTTCTAGAAAAAACGAAATAAAGCAGAGATATTACTTAAAACATCTATTTTTATCGTGCTTAAAGCCGCCCAGACCTCATTTTCTTTTTAATATTTTTATCCTTTCAATCACAAAAATATTTTTAAAAATGTTTAAAAACGAAGTTTGCAGTAGCCGTTTCAAAAAAAACTTGATTTTAAGGGCACGAGCCACGAGCTTTCTACGGTTTTACTATTCTGAATGTTTTAATTGTTTTAATAACGGATTTAATATCTCGGGTTTGACAACGAGGGCAGATTTGTTCCTCGAAACGCTAAGTCCTTTTAAGCTTTTTAGCATCGTTAGGGTTACTTCTTGGTCTAAACTCCAACTGTGGATGGACCAAAAGCATGACAATGAGCGTCCTGAAAACTTTTTACAAGGCCTTTGCAATGCATAACAGAGGAATCTCATTACAGCAGGATATCACAGTGCACGAGTTTGCATGTGTTACGGGGAATGCGGAATATCGTTATGATAAAGCAATTACTGCCAAGGACAGTGTAAAATATCTTGGAATAAGCATTGCCAGTCTAGAACAATTTACGTGCTTTACCGATTAAGAGACTTGTTTGCCAGGCTTAGGCACTGGTTGAATCCATCTTGGGGTATGGTGTGAGTGTGTGGGGTAGCGCCTGTAGTAAAATTTTAGATAGATGAGAAACATTTAAAAAAAATGTGTGAAAAAATAAGAGATTTTCTACAGAAATTGTATTTGAGGATTGTCAACTCTTAACAGTAAGATAGCAGATAGCTGCACATAAAAAGCGCTTTAATGTATAAAAATAACAAAAAATACATGAGTTTAATGGTGCTCAATATTAAATAGTCCTTATATGTGACCATCCCAAGCCCACGATCTACGGCCTCTAAAATACGCACAATGATTCTATATTATTGTTTTAACATGTTTCTCTCTGCTATAAGAAACATATATGAAAAGAAAATGGTTTCGTTGATTTCTACAGAGTGAATAAGGAATAATAGATTCGGATAACTATGAACTATGGAAATTTTATGTTAGAATTTCTTATTTAAGTAGTTAAGTTTCATGGCAAATATCTTAGATTGATTTTGTATATTTCTCGTATATAACCTAGTTTGTTTTCTATTATAGGAAAATTTGTTAATACGCCTAAATAGCTAGAAGATGTAACTAAACTCTAGATAAGCTACTTGTAGCTCATGAATTTCTATTTGTTATATATATATATATATATATAGACATGACATTTGATATCTCTTAATAAATAAATTTAGAATTTGAATTTGACTTAGTTGGCACTTGTGCAATTTACACGTTGCGATCAGGAACGAAGAGGTCCTAGGTTTTCTAGTTCATATTTGATGTAGGTTTAAGAACGAAGTATAGTAAGATAAAGTAATAAATGAAAATAATGAAGATGGCTGCCTAAGCGCGTCAAACATTTCATTCATGTACGAACGACCATAACGACGAGCCTGCGTCATGTTCCTCCCGGTGGCGCACCATAACATTTTAGAGGACACCTGTTTAAAGTCAGGTCCCAGATAAGCCACACCAGACGCACACGCTTATCTAACGCGTGCAAACGTGTTTATGTTAATCTCCGCCCCCTACGGATGGCCCTCCATCCGAGGATATAGTAAGAGACTTCAGTTGATATTTTTGATCGTGATGCTTGGGTGGCAATATCTATAGTGCAAGAGCTTATATTATTATTTCAACGTTCAAACCTATCATTTTTTTAACTTATGTAATTTTGTGGTTTTGAAAATGCCTGGGTGCTTTTATTTACATTGTTCAACTAGAAGTGGGGATAAAAAATCATTATTTAAATTACCTTGAGACCCTGTAAGGTATTTTTGCTTTATTATTAACATTTATGATTTTTTACTTAGTATAGTAAGTTTAATAGTTTCACGCAATAGCATATTTGACTACGAGTCTGAAAATAAAGATTTTCCTTCCCGTGAAAAATTGATTTAAGCAATGAAAGCACGGAAAATCGATTTTGGGCATGTAATAATTAATGAACAATATTTTTTATCACAATTTTCTAAAAACCACATTAAAATATATAAACGAGTACATTTTTTATACATGAACATAAACTTAATTGATAGAAAATAACCAAACTTTGTTTTTTAAGGAAATCTATTCTATTTTTCGATTGAATTATTAAATTTTAAAGTTAAATGATCCAAAAACGGCTGAACGAAATATCAATACACTATATAGTTGTGAAATCAGGATATGAAGGCTGTTATTATGGCAAAATATATAATATAGGATGATCTATTTATAAAAAATTATTTCGGTTTTATGAATTTGTTTTGCCATCTTCGTTTGTTTATTTTTATAGGTCCAAAAGATAATAGGGAGAAAGAATACTTTAACTTGGGTATAAACAGTTTTTCTCAACTCAAATTTATAATAATCCTGTAGCTGGGTGTCAAAAATAATAATTCATGACAATTGAATAAAAAGTTTTTCAAAAACGAATGCCTATAGCTATGTTTGTGGCTATTTAATTGATAACGCCCTTTAAAAGCGTGACACCCGTAAAGAATTGTCCAAGAAAATAGACACTGAATAAAACTTATTTATTTCCTCATTTTAAGGCATATAAAATTGAATGTGGTGGTTATGGAAATTTAAATTACCCTAATGAGGGATTTATAAACCTTATTTATAAATTAGTAAATTATTTATTCAGGTATTTGACGAACTTTCAATTAAGAAAGGAATTTCGCAAACCTATTTAATCGAAATGCAACAAATTAGTTTTTCTCAGTCATGTTCTAATTTTCCTCTTTTATATGTAAAAAAATTGTTTATTCGATTAAAAATATTTTATACTTTAAATTTTACTAATAGAGAATTAGTCACATCAAAAAATGCTGAACAGACCAATAGGAAAATAAAAATTCATTCTCATTTGTAATAGTTGTATAATTGTAAACAATATTATGTCCAAATGTCAGAAAAACCGTTTAATGTTTAGATTTTAACTACCTAAATAAAATATCAGACTGTCATATTTAATTAATGTTTAGATATTTCTTATAATGTGTGTGTGTAGTGTGTATAAATAAAGGTTTGAATGAAAGTTACGACTACGCTTTTTCGTAATTTATATTTCCCATTCACTTCTTGCACTAATTTATTTTCTATAATTATGTACTTACATATTATTATAATAATGACATCACACTTATTTCTTAAATATATCTTAAACAGGCGTTTTGCAGCTTTCGAAATGTGCATATATTAATTAGTTTATACAAAATTACATCAATATTTTATAGCGATAAAAACAAAAAAAAGGTATTTACAAAACCAGTAATTCACAAATAATACACAATTTGTTTCCAAATTTTTTCTGCTGGTGCGGGCCACCAATTTTGAAAATTTTTAGTGCGGGCCCTATATAACTCTAGCGCACAAGGTCAAAGAAAATAGGCGAGTTATTGGTCTATGTTGCGCATCTGGTGTGGCTTTATCTGGGGTCAGGTAACATCGAAATAAGCCTGCTGTCAAGCATAAAATAATAAGCTATTACAAAAATGGAAATAGCTAGACATAAAAGAATAATTTTTTAATATTGAAATATGCACATAACTAAACAAATAAATTTTAAATTACAATGCGGGAAAAAGACAATTTACGTTAGTTGATAATTGATTAGAGGATTGATTACAGATTGATTATAGGATGTCGCTAGACGCCGGCGCCGTGCCGGTCTACTTGGGACTAATTCTAATAATTATAAAAAAACAAAGGAAGAAACAAATTTCATTCGTTACCAAATAAAATTAATTTGGTTCTCATGCTTCAAATTCTATTTTGACACAATGCATGGGTTCTTTGGGTTACCTCATGATGAATTCTTATCTTGAAGTATTGTCTCAAGACGAGTTTTATTAATGCATGGCAGTAGCCATCGATGCACGATTCTTCAAAAAAGTGATCGCAAAAATATTTATATATGCCACTTGCACACTTATTTATTATTAGTATATTACACACATATTTTATATGTTTGTTAAAAATATTTGTTCTTTTATGAAAAAATCTAAAGTACTGTTCGGGTCTAGTTAACAATAGCGCTATCAAAAATAACAGTTTTTCTATTAAAATAACAAGAAATTAGGTATTCTATATTAGTTTTCTAATAGAAAAAATACCGAGAAATTATTTTTTTTGTTTTTTTTAGGATCCCTCGTTACGTTTTGTCTTGAATTATTTGAACACTTCATGCCTGGCCTTCCGCTTGCTTCGGTGGCGCAACCAACAAAAGCTAACCCCAACTAACCCAAAAATGGGCGAAAACATCCTCTTGAATTAATTTCCATAATAAAGATAATTGGCAATACACAAAGAAACAAAACGAAACGAAGCGAAATCACAGAATAGAAAATGTTGACAAACGGACGGGAATGTTAGTCACGCCATCCCGCCGACCAGTGAGAGCGAAGAGCAACTGTATACTTACGCTAATATGACCAATACAAAATGAGCAAGCTCGATTGTTTGCTACGCGTCGAAAAATAGCTCCAGATGGAAATATTAATATTATGAAAGAAAATTAATATTCCGATTTTTTTCATAAATCAACTTGAAATAGGTTCCGCTTATTATGTTAGATAATTCTGTTAAGTAATTTTGATAGCATTATTGTTAAAGATCACCTTTTCTGCTGCATGACATATATCAACAACTAAATTTGAAGCGTTAATTAATTTTCCATAACGTTTTCCAAGTAATAATTTTGACAAAGGAACATCGGATTTTATTAACTTACGACACATTAAACATGTAATAGCAAACAAGAAATAGTTAAAATAGGTACTTACATTTCTAAAATAATATTCGCAGAGTACGATTATGAGTCGATTGACTTACGCGTGGAATATAATATTTGGGTTCAAATGAATGGATACTCTGTTTGCATGAACATGGCGACCAGATCTTCTAGATGAGTTCCGGCTACACAACGTTGTCAGCGTGCGCAACAAGAGGGAGTACCGCTGATTTTATGAACAATGTAAAGTAGTGAAGTAGTAATATAGGGCCCAGTTTACATAAAGTTGCTAGCGGAATAGTATATTTCATTACCAGTCCGGAAACTAGGCTTTTCCGGTGCGCGCACGACAGTTTCTGGTGTGAGGCGTAGCCGAACACCGGAAGTCGTGCAAGCACAGGAAAAGCTGTTTCTGGACGTGTAATGAACGATATTTTTAATAATACCTCTCTGAAATCAAGGCATAAACATAAAATTATTATAATTTTACGTATCCAAAATCATGTCATAATACATTTTGTATTCAAATGAAAGCAAACGTCAAAGTTGCAAGACAAGCAAGACAGGTATTTCTCTAATATTCATCAAGCGTTGCTATGGAAATGTGTTTGTATGCTTTGTTGTAATTGAATAGGCAGCTAATTTTGAAGTATTTGTGACAAGTAATGTTAGAATAAATGAAATAATTTTACTTAAAATTAGACTATTGACGCTAAAATGTACTAGATTAATATTGTAGACTGCATCGCTGTATAATTTTAACCCAATTTATTATACTTTATGCATATTCTGTGAGTAAATAACTGCAAATTTAGCACTTAAAATCAGCGATCGGGAAAACTTTTCCCGCTCCCTATTTAGGGACCGGGAAAATTCATGATACAATAAACGGAAGGTATGATACCTAGCCGTCTCAAATTCGTTCGCTCCGCGCAGTGACGTCATTGCGTGATTGGCTTCTATTGAAATGCATACCTTTATAGGCACATAATCATTATGTTTTAGCTATTTTCTCTATTTATCAAGAAAATTTGTGTCCTGGGTGAAATTAAAAACTAATTATTACATATTAACACTATTTATTTAATAAAAAAAAACTAATATTCAACATAACTTTATGATGAATGGATCAAAATAGTTGTATTAAAAACAGCATTTTTTGAAAAACGTAATAAACTTTTACTTTTATCTAAAAAACGTTTATTGAGTATTGACCAATCGAGAGCAAAAAAAAAGGAAATCGATCACAATATTTTTTCTTAAATAATAATTTTAGTCATCTTTCTTTTTTTAGAAATTGTTAAATTTATCAAATCCTGATGGTAGCAAGCCCATTAGAGATGGAGTAAAATTAATTTCACATTGCTATCTTAACTTTTTAAGAGCTATCTGATGATACTAATTGGCAGGTGGTACCATGGGAAACAAATCTGGTACCTCGGTAGGTACCGCTGGCAGGTGGTACCATGGGTACCAAATCTGGTACCTCGGTAGGTACCATTGGCAGGTGGTACCATGGGTACCAAATCTGGTACCTCAGTAGGTACCATCAGTTAGCACCTTCAGATAGCTCTTGGAAAGTTAAGATAGGAATGTGGAATTAATTTTACTCCATCTTTAATGGTGTTCCTGCTACCAATGTGAAAAGAAGCCAAAGTACCGATTTTCAACTGTTTATAGCTGTGAAACTACTAAGTCTATGCTTAGAATTTTAAGTAGAATCCAAAAATGTAATAAAATATAGGGTGTTTCATTTAAAAAAGTGTAACTTTCTTTGACCACCCTGTATGTAAAAAAGTAACGATTAAAAAAATACAAAAAAGTAAAGATCGTTTTACTAGGAACAACTTTTGCATTTAATTTTTTTTGCAACCATCGTAGTCTTCGAGAAAAGGTATAGGCCCGTCTTAAACGGGCCACCCTGTACATAGTCATCTTCCTCAAAATGTTTTGTGCAAATACGTGCAGAAGTTTTATTAAATTTTTCCTTACGAAAACACAGGTGAACCCATTTACTACACATATTTTGTCTTTGGGAAAAGTGACACACCTTATATTCCTATCAAAGTTTTTGCCTTGGTTATCCACCTTACATCCGTCCACAGCACACCTCATTATTAAACGTTTTTTAATTAAAAATACCAACAAACACCGTCTAAGGAACAGTAACGCCAACAAAATTTAAATATAAAACATACGAATCTCAAATGCAAAGCACACGTTCGTTCATGTTGTAAATGCCGCAGTAGCGGTAAGTAATGGTACGCCTTGCGTGCTATTTTATAAGAGGGGAAAGAAGAAGGGAACGATGTTGCCCTTTTCATATTTAGTAAACAAATCTGTCTTCTTTTGATGTGTAAACATCAGACGTAAATTTGGCAGATTATTTAGTTCTAAGAATTATTGTGCGTTTAAAAGTGTTTCCGAAAGGATAGATTGGACATATGTTCTACAGTATAATAGGCCTTTTGGCCAGTTTCATAATATCCTTACTGAAAATTTTAATAAGAGCTTCCCTGTGCAGAGTATTAGACAGAAGAAAAGAAAAAACTGGCTAAAGGCTATCACAGACGCTTTTGCACAGACGCATAGCATAGACCATAAGCATAAAGCTTTTTGCTTATGTCAGTTCTATGACAGACACATTTGCATAGTAAAATATTCTGACCAATCACCAATAACTACTGTCAATTGTCAGATCACAATATTGTCAGTTGTCATTATTAATTTCATTTTATATTTTATAGTTGGCTGACTGGTGAATTTAAATTTTCCCCCTTGTTTTTGCTATTTCGAATTTTGGTTCAAATCTATTATAAAATGGACGAGACATTTATTTATGCTGCAGTTGCATTTGTTTGCCTTTTATATTTGAAAAGGCGAAGAAATAAACGGTGGCGTAATAGAAGATGGTGGTGCAGACCTGTAAACCAAAGGTGAGATCAGCAAGGAGATTTTGATAATCTCTTTAGAGAATTGAAAAGAGACGAAACCTTATTCTTTAGGTATTGTAGAATGGATCTTGCAACATTTCTGAAATTATTAGAAATGTTGCGGGTACACTTAACAAAAGAAAATTGGAGGGCTGTTAATCCAGAAATGCGGCTTATAATCACCTTAAGGTAAGATAAAAGGTGTACTGAAAAAACCATATTAAAATAGAACTAATTTAATCAAGTAACTATTTCTTCAGAAACTAGGTATATTTTTCCAAAAAATGACGTTAATACAAAAAATTATTTATATATTATGTATACGTTATGTTCCTATCCTAGCAATATTTTTGAATTTCAGGTATCTTGCTACGGGTGATCAGCCATTGTCTATTGCACTATCATACAGAATTGGAGAGTCTACAACTTTATCTATCATAAAGGAAACTTGTCAGGTGATAGGAAAAATTCTTATGCCAGTATATTTAGCCTGCCCTATGGAAAATGAATGGAGGGCCATAATGCAAGGGTTTTTAGAGCAATGGAATTTACCAAATTGCATTGGGGCTGTGGATGGCAAACACATTCTGATTCAAGCACCACCAAATTCTGGAAGTCAATATTTTAATTACAAAAAGACATTTAGTACTGTTCTTATGGCTGCTTGTAATTCAAAATATAAATTTACATTGGTAGATATTGGAGCTTATGGCAGTACTAATGATTCAGGAGTATATTCACAATCAGAATTTGGAAAGGCCATTGCCCAAGAATCATTGAATATTCCACGTGGATGGTCAAAACTACCTGGCTCCGAAGTTATAATGCCTGCATATTTTGTAGGAGATGATGCATTTGCATTGTCAGGAAGAATGATGAAACCCTACCCTGGTAAGCACTTATGCTACAAAAAAAAAGTATTCAATTATCGTCTGAGTAGGGCCAGGAGAACTATTGAAAATACTTTTGGAATTATGGTTTCTCGATGGAGAATATTTCGCAAGCCCATAGGACTAAATCCTGAAAGCATAGATTCCATTGTATTGGCTGCTGTGTGTCTACACAATTTTTTAATGTCCGAAAATGAAAATAGGTCTCCTACTGACCAATTATATTGTCCACCTAACTTTATTGACCATGAATCACGTGAAGGAACGGTTGAAGTAGGCGAATGGAGGTTGGCAGAAGCAAGTGGCGTTAGAGACCTTGCATCAGCTGGAGGTCGTAATGCTACTAGGGCAGCCCATATGCAAAGAAATTTACTGGCAGACTATTTTCTTACAGAAGAGGGAAAGGTTGAGTGGCAGCATACTTATGTCATACGAGGGTTACATGCTGTTTAACTTTGCCCAGGGAACTCATAAATTTGCACACTTCTAATTATAGACGAATTGTGATTTTTTAGTTCGAAGATAGCTGTCACTTAATTTTTCGCTAGTTTTTAGGTTGTAATTATGGATTATGAATGTTTTAATTCCACATTTATGTTTAGTAGTTTAATTTTAAGGATAAGATTAGCCTGCTCGAACATTTTTAGTTGTTTTTAATTTATTGGATATTTACTGAATAAAGCTTCACTAGACTAGCAGTATAGTATTATTTATAGAAAAAGTGTTTTTATTCACTGATGTTTGTTTGTTAATTAAATCTTTACTAGTATTTCTATATCATGTCAATAAGTATCTTATATGTGGTTACATAAAGCCTATTCTACGCTAGATATTTTGTGTTTTTATTCCACATAATATGACTACACCTTCTAATTGTGCCCAGGACAGGAATAACTTTTTCAACAATATTTTGTATATGTGCACATCATGTTGATTTTTTGTTTCAATTCTATATTTCAAAATTGATATCTAAATTCTGAAATTAAAAAAGTAGAGGTAGCTAATTAAAAAAAAATTACGGGCCTCACAATTTATTGTTATACAAACCTCATACATGTTAAATATAATAAATGTCTGTAAATATTTCAATTAACATATGATTTATTATCTTGATAGATCTAGACGCTTTTCAGCTAACTTAAAATATGACATAAATTGCGAAGAAAAGTAGAGTTTTCCTTCAAAATATCAAAAAAACTTAAAAATACAAATAAATAAAACAGCCACTTCAGGAACTTTGTACCTAGTCTAGTATATAAGTACATACATCTAAGTAAAGAAAAATCGTTTTCTTCAATAACATTTTGCCTATCAATATGTAATAGTATAGGCAATAAAACCTAGTAACAAGAACCAGCCTTTATTCACAGCCTACGATAAATTAACAAATATATATTCCCTTTTAATAATAACCCTAATTAAATTAACATATAAATCAAAAAACGATTAACACAACTTTTTTTAATAAGCTAAAATCCATATAATATTTTCAAAATGCCTTTCTTTTTTTCTGATTTATCAGGTTCACTAGTTTTTTTTAAATTCTTCTGCTACCAACATACCAAAGAGGTCATCACTATTTTGTGGTGATTTTTCAGTACTTAAGTGAGAACTTACCGCTGTAGACATATTCATTATCGATAGTTCTACATTATCTTGGGCTCTAGATCTTTTTAATGATGGTTTTAATAGTTTTCCTCTACAATTAGGGGCTGTTTTATCAGGCATTTTTTGAATTTCATTTTCAGTGCCTAATGGTGCTGAAGTTTTTGTCAAATCTGGGGTCGAAGCAGTCTTAAAATTTGTTACTGAATCTCTGGGAGCTTGAAATGATGTTCCAGCAGTCTCCTCATTGACTGAATCCCCCTCAGTAATGTTACTGGTCAAGGTAATGACTTTTGTAGGTTTGGATATATTTGAAATTGTTCTGAAAAGTAAGAAAATAACTTTTAAGAAACCAGATTTTAATTATATCAAACAGTCTTGTGATTAACCTTTTGGTAACTGCCCTACAAGCAATCTTCAAAATACTATGCTTAGCCCTGGTACTTTCATCTCCAGAATAATGCTATATTTGAGATAATTTAGGTGCAAACCATTGTTAGTCCAATTGTAACTATAGTAATTATCTGTAGAACAAAATTATTTTGAGATATGAAAGTAGTGGCACTTAGCTGAGTAAAATTTTTATCTGAAAACCAAGATTCAATATGGCTTAGTATCAAAGAAAAAGAAATATTTATAAAATAAACCACCTTACCTTCTACATGAAACAAATGGCCTCAAAAACTGCGTGTATCATATAAGCTCCAGACCTGTCGTTTAGAAGCTTCTTTTCCGCTCCTAAATTCATCTTCAACCACTTTTTTTTCTCTCGAAAACCTCTCTCTTAGACGCATCCATCTGTTTTTGCAATCAATAACTAAAACAAAATACTATGTCATACATCTATATTTTAAATAAGCGAGTATTATAAGATAGCTATGTGAAAGCATTTATTTCTACTAAATAAAAAAACTTACCAGAAATATTTAAGACTTTGGAAATTTCGTCCCATGAATTTTCCTTTAATAATGCATCTTTAAAGTCAGATTTTTTTTTATCGTAAAGATGAGGATAACTTTTCACCAAGTCTTTTAGAAGTTCATTGAAATCCCTTTGTTCTGAATTGTCGATAGCCGTGGTGTTATTGTCAGCATTATCCTCAGAACTTTCAGGAGTGGTATATGACGAACTGGTATAATATTGATGGTCCTCCATACTTCCAAAGTACAAAAAATTTAAAAATTAAAGCAGAGAAGACTAGCAAAACCAAAAAATACAAACAACTTCTACTTCTAACTTCAACTTCTAGGTTATGATTTTTTTTTTCGGTTGGCACTTGTCAGATATGGGAATATTTATCACGTGACTACTATACTCAAATTTAATTGGGCACGCATAGCATAAAATGCATAAATATTTATCCTTATGGAAATTCTTATGCCAAATAAACATGGCGTCTCCAAAATCGCACGTGATTGGTCGAAATTCTTATGCGCCTATGCTATGGAGTTATGTATCTGTGTCTGTGATGGGCTTTACTTCGGGTATAAGAGTTTCTTCTGGAAATATGATAACCCTTCACCTAATTAAAAAATTCGCAAACAACACTTCATTTCTTAGTTACTTTTATAAATATAGAACTATATATAGGAATGTTGTCAAACTAGCAAAATCTAAGTTCTACCAACGCATGAATTGACTGGTAAAAATCCGCGCGTAGAGAAAAAAATCGATATTTGTCCTGATGTACTCAATAATTTTTATTGCACTGTAACTTACAATCCAATCTGCAAAGGAAAAATAACCCTCTTTCATATAATATGTCACATATAGATATTCAAGAAGACTTTGCATTTCAGGCCACAAACCTTTCTGAACTTTATGAAATAATTAAAGGAATTAAAAATTCCACGGGAAGTGGCTACGACAATATTTCAATCCGGTTGTTAAAAAATCTTCCTGAAAGAGCACTGTATGTCTTGGCTGAGTGCATTAATGTGTCTTTTTTGACTGGCAGTTTCTCTGACTGTCTAAAAACAGCAGTAGCTATTCTGCTTCACAAAGGAGGTGACTGTGATATCCCTTCAAACTACCGCCCGATCTCCTTACTGTCGACGCTATGTAAAGTTGTGGAAAAGCTAGTTAGGATGAGAATGTTGACACATGGGACCCAAAATTCTATTTTGGATGGCGCACAATTTGAATTTCAGGCATTTAAAAGTACGCAAGTTGCTATCTATAATTTATTAAACGAAATATATATTAGACTTAATGCTAATGAGATGGTTGCGACTGTCTTTTGTGATTACTCTAAAGCTTTCGATTGCGTGAATCGCCAAACAAACAAACTAAACGTTTGTGGCTTTAGAGGGATCACAAATTGGTTTGCATCATATCTTGCAGGAATCAATTTGTAAGAGTCGGATCAAGCATTTACTCAAACAGTATTATTACAGGTGGAGTCCCTCAAGGTTCTGTGTTGGGTCCACCTTTATTTCTCCTACATTTAAATGATATCACCAGGTTACCAATTGAGGGCAGATTTACGTTATTCGCAGATGACAGCACCATTTTGTGGAGCGGTGTGGATACTGATGCCTTAAAGGAAACGGTATCTGCAGATTTAAAAATAGTAAAAGACTGGTGTGACTCAAACCTTTTAATTTTCAACTCAAAGAAAACTAACACCATTACATTTAAATTTTCGTATGATGATCTGGTTCTCGATTCAGTAAAAATTGACAATAAATTAAACCTTAAGTTTCTAGGAATCAATGTTGACAGGCTATTAAAATTCGATAGTCATGTGGTCCAACCTAACAATAAATTTTCAAGGGGTTGCTATATTGTAAGAATTGTGGTAAGGAAACTTCGATTTAATACGGGAAAGATGGTGTTCTACTCCATGATAGAGTCACATATTAGGTATGGGATTGCCTTTTGGGGAAATTGTGCAGCTTATTTATTGCAATCAGTTTTGATTCTGCAAAAGAAGGCAATAAGGTATCTGTGTGATGTAAGCTATTTAGAACACTGTAGGCCGTTATTTCTTCAGCATAAAATTGTGACAATTTTCTGCATTTTCATCCTAGAAACGGCAAGGATATTTTTGAAAAAAGCATCTGTAGAACTACCCGGCAAATCCTAGTAATTCCACTTCCAATCCCTAAAACAACCCTAACAAAAAACTCTCCCACTTTTAGGAGTAAGCAAATTTTTAATCACTTACCTGACGAATTAAGAAAATTGACTGATTTAAAAAAAATCAGGAATAGGGTTAAATGCTTTCTACTGGGAAGAGCTTATTATGATTTGGAGGAATATTTCAGGGATAAATTGTGATAACTGCTTAATCTATGTCGACTGTATTTTATGTGATATTTTATTATGTGTGTTTAGTGGTCTCTTTTTAATGTGTTAAACTGTTACTCCTTTATTATTTACTATTTTTCGTGCTACTACTTTATTACTAACCATATAAGTTTTACCTGTGATTCTATTTTGTTGTTTTTATGCTTTGTCAATGAAATTTATTCTGACAATAAAGTATATTTCTATTCTATTCTATTCTATTCTATTCTATCTTACGCGGCGATATGAGGGTAAATTTCGGGAAAATGGACGGAAGTGTGAAACCCGGATGTGACGTCATAACCATGCGCAGTCTACTTCAGCGCTTCCTTGTAAAACGACTAGCGGATAAAGACAGTTTGCAAAATACATTCCCGACTTGTCGAAAGGCATCGGGGGTTTTCGTTAGAATGCGTTCCTATTTTACCTATGTCTTTACGATGCAATTAATTGCTTACAAGTGGTTCAGTCGTTAAGATGCTAGATATCTGGTTCGGCGGCCCGCGTTCCATTTCCGATGGTGTTTTTTTTATTTCCTTGAGGTTATATTTGTATAAAGTTTTTTTTTTTGTTGATTCTGGGAATGCCTTGAATTAGTTTTGGTTAGTTTTAGTTTAGTTTTGTTGCGTCCCTGCAGCGAGCGGAGGGCTATACGTGAAGTGTAATATTAGACATTTTAATGCAAACGTTACGAATATAAACATTAAATAACGCACGTCTGGCGGTATATGTGACGGGAATATGTTTTGCAGGCTGTCTGTAACCGTTAGTGAAAAACGTGTCCTTTCTAACGTCAGAATATAGGCAACCAATTCCAAATAAGTGGTTGCCTATATTCAGGCGTCACGCGGCCTAAGGTGGCATTAGATCTTCATGTCGATGATGTCGATATAGAATATGTTTACACATCAGTGTCTCCAGTACTAGCAGACTCGCTCAATTTTTTCTATATGTCTTTGGTACAAAGTTTCAGAGCGCCGCAAACAGTTGAAAAAGTATTGATTTCACTATGTAAATCTTTCCAACTTTAATACTTGCTCTCAATAACATTTTTTATTTGTTGCATAATTAGCGATGATTTTTGGTTGAATCGAGTAGAATTCGCGCTGACTTTTGAGAAAATGTATATGTTGATATATTTAGATTTTTTGACATTTAATTTTTACTGATGTGTGTATTTTTTAGTCAGAATCGCAGGTTAAGTCTACACTTGATAATAATAATTGTTTACCTATTCCAAATGCTGCGAAAATGTACATATCGTTAAAAGATACTCAATGATTTTTTTGTCACCAATTTTGTGTCTTGCTTTTCTTTTACAACATTTTGCACCAAGAAAAGTGTATTAACTCGATAGTTTATAACATAATTTTTTTACGTACTTGCCTATTAAAAAATAAGGGAATTATTTTTCTCAATTAATCCCCTCAGATTCAAAATATGGAAATGCCGCCGTTCAATTTTCGACTTCATGTACTGAAGAATTCCAAGAATTTTCAAAACAAATCAACATAAATTATTCTGGTAATGGAAAACAAAATTAAATCATATAGAAGAATATTGCAAAAATGTTGTATTTCCTTCTACAATTTAGTTCCTAGTTGTTCGAAAAAAGACAAACTTTAATGGCTGACAGCATATTTTTCTTTATAATTATATTCCTAAAATCCTCTAAAAAATTCTACTTACGTGATGGATGCATCATCAAGCTTTGTTGATAATAACTTAATCGTCCATTAGAACTCGTGGAGGGCACCGACTGTCTTAAATCCATAATCACTGTTAAGCTCTCACAAACAAAATAAAACCAAAATTCACCCTATGAAATGTTTCAAAGGTGTACTTTATCCTGTTGTCTCTTTGTTGTTGATTGTCACAGTTTTATCAGTCGACTAGGTACACAAATCGTTATACATATTTGGTACTACCGGCGAGGAATTCATGCGATAAAAACGTTAATACAATATTAGAATCAGGACAGGGCAATTTCTCGCAATTTGGAATTTGGTCTATATGATTTGTTAGCCCAGTCAAGGCAGCCTGCAAAGATCTTTTTGCAATATTGGCACCTTTGGACATATTATAAGCTAATCATAAAACATATTGGTAATATTTAGTTACATACCAAGGGAGAAAAGTGTCCCTGTATTTCACAATTGAAAACCTGTGGAAATATAGCATTTTTTTTATGGCAGTGGCACACACGCTAAAGGGAGACCCTATATGGCGCTCGACGAGCGGTGTGTGTGCGAAGATGTTGATTGACACGGCTCTTGAATATTTGTAAGTTGTAATTAGTGGGAAACAGATGTCCTGGGAGTTAGTTCCACAGTGATGCAGTGCGCCAGACAAAGGAGTCCTTGTAAAGCGATGTTCTAGGTGTATCTAGTTGTACGACGGACTGGTGCGCTCTTGCCGTCTGTCGTGACTGTCTGACAGGAGCTGCCAGGGGCGGGATGAGGCGGACCAAATCCTGGGAACATCTGCCGTGAAAGTATCTATAAAACAGAGATATCTCGGCTACATGTCTGCGGTGTTCCAGACTATCTAGTTTCTGGGTCAACTCCGGGTCGCCGACGAGACGCACAGGTCTCTTCTGAATGGAATCCAGCAGCTTTAGGGTGTGCTTTGGTGCGGCACCCCGGATATGTGAGCAATATTCTAAGCACGGTCTTATTTGCGCTTTGTAGAGCAAGAGCAACTGCTGCGGTGTATAGAGTTTTTTGTTGCGAAATAGCGCACCAAGCTTCTAGGAGGCTGATTTTGCGATGTTAGCAACGTGGTCATGCCAGGACATATTGCTGTTGACCGAGACACCCAGCAGTCCGATTGACGAGGATGAAGGAATGGTCGATCCTGCCATAACGATGTCAGGGCCCGCTGTATTGGCCCTCTTGGTAAACGTTGCTGCTTGGGTCTTTGCTGCATTGAACTGGACCAAATTTCGGTCGCCCCAAGTTTGAACTTTCTCCAGGTTTTGATTTATTGCCGTAATCTGCTCCTGTCTGCGGTGATGGGTCTCAGTCGCTGGTAAGGGTTTTTCTGATCTAAAGTGGGAGACCAGGGTACTGTCACCTGCAAAACTGTAAACAGGGTTATTTGTTTCGGTCAGCAGGTCATTAGTATAGATGAGGAACAGAGTTGGTGAAAGTATTGCGCCCTGAGGCACGCCCGCGTTGATGGTGAATGTGTCCGAGATGTGTCCATCGACTGCAACGTGCAGAGATCGGCTCTTAAGGAAACTGGCTAGCCAGCTGCAGAGAGAGGCTGGCAGTCCGAAAGACGGTAGTTGTTGAGCAGTCCATCATGCCAACGAATGACTTTGAAATATCCAACGCAATCGCTCGAGACTCTCCGTAGTTCTCAATTGCCCTACTCCATATATGAGTGACATATGCCAATATATCTCCTGTCGATCTCTCTTTGCGAAAGCCGTATTGATTATCGCTGATTAGATACTTGAGTAGTTGCTGATTGACTACACGTTCCTTGACTTTGGAAATTATTGGAAGCAAGGCAATTGGACGATAGTTTGAGGGCATGGTTTTCTTGCCTTTTTTTGGAACAGGTTGCACTCGAGCGACTTTCCAAGAAGATGGGTAAATCCCTTTTCCTTAAGACAGAGAAAAAAGCCTGGAAAAAACGGGTGTTAGTTCATTGGCGCAGTTCTTTAACACAATGGCAGGTATTCCGTCCGGTCCTGATGCCTTTTGCGTATCTAGTTCTTTAAGGATTTTGCGAATATCACGATGAGAAAACTTGACTTCTGCCATGGTAGTGTTGATGTTTGGTATGGTGGGGAGAGTCTTGCCTTGAGGGACGTCTAAGGTACAGTGCGATGAAAACATTTTGGCGAGCATGTTTGCTTTTTCCTTGGCTGTAGTCGCCGTGATGCCACGTTCGTCCGTCAAAGGTGGGAGAGACGTTTTTGTAAAGTTGTTACTTACTGCCTTTGCTACCGACCAGAAATTCCTGGAACCACTGGGGCATTGCAAAAGTTTATTCCTGATCCTTTGATTGTGTTTGTCCTTAGTTTCGTCGATCACACGCTTGCACGCGTTTCTCGCTTCGATAAAATAATTGCGATTTTCAGCGGTCTGATTTTGCTGCCAGTACTTGTGGGCTTGCTGTTTCCTACCTACAGCTCTTTCGCATCTTCTGTCGAACCAGGGCTTTCCTTTTGATGGTAACTTGATGGAATTTGGGATGTATGCTTCCATTCCTGAGGAGATTACTTGGGTGATCTCTTCGCGGCAGACTGACGGGACGTCAGTGCCAAAGCAGACGTCGAGCGAAGGAAAATCTAGGTAGAACTCCCTTAGATCGTCCCAGTTTGCAGAATTGTAATGCCAGATTTTGCGAGGCAATGGTGGATCCTTCTGTATGGGTGGCAATTCACAAACCGTTGTAATAAGTTTGTGGTCGGAAGTACCTAATGGCGGACCAACTGTAACCTTATACTGGTCAGGATTAGTGGTCAGAAAAAGATCCAGGAGGGCGGCGAATTCGCCCCTCTCTGAGATTCGAGTTGGTTCGTCTACAAGTTGAATAAGCCTGCAGCTGATGGCAAATGCTTCAGCTTCTCTACCTTCGTTGTCGGTCTTGTTGTGATGTTTGAGCCAGTTGGTGTTGTGGGCATTGAAGTCTCCCAGAACGATTATTTCTGAACTGGGGTGATCGACCTGTATTGAGTCAAAAGTGGTAGCTAGTGTTGAAAAAAAGCTTTGGTAGGCTCTATCGCTGGGAGGGCGATAGAGACCACATATAAACTTGGTTAATCCCTTGGCGGTGAACTTGAGCCACATGACGCCAAGGTTGTTCGGTTCGAGTGTTTCCTCGCGGTGGCATGAAAGGTCGCTTCGGACAAATAGGCATATTCCGAACTTATATCTAAATCGGGTATGTAAGTCGTAACCAGGATAGGGGTAGTTCACTGTTGTTGTTGTAGAACATATTTGTGTTTCTGTAAGGGCTAGTATGTGTAGTTTATTTGCTTGTAGATGTTGGTGTACCGAATTTATGTTTGTATTTAGGCCTCTTATGTTGCAGAAATCTATTCTAAATTGGTTCGGTATCTTTGCTGTCTGTGAAATGCGGAATGAAGGGCTCCCAGGGCCACCCAGCGCCCGGAGATCCGAATGGCCGGGGGGTTTACATCCGGAATATTTTGATCCTGGAAGCACCATCATGTTCATATATTTCTACTGTGGAACCCGGGACCACCAGCGCGGAAGCGGAACGTGATTTGGGAAAACCACTTAGCGCTTCCCGGTTCTGGTGGGGTGGTCTTTCACCGGACGATGCGAGTAGGCTTATTCATCTACCACCTAGGGCCGCTTCCACTCGAAGCATCGGCCTCAGACTCATTCCTTTGGCGGTCCCTAGTCTGACAGGGGTAAAAATGGGGTTTGTTGGATCACTCCCCAGTGATTAGCTCCAGACTTTGTACTTTGGTGTTCTCCAGCCTGGGGGAATGGGATTTGATGCGCCATATCCCATGGCAGCTCGGAATGGCGGGGGCGTCACTCCCCGTAATCAAACTCCTCATACCAGTTTGATGTTCCTGCCAGCCAATACAATGCAGCCTCTCACAAACTGTCATTGATCAGCTCCAGACTTTGTACTTTGGTGTTCTCCAGCCTAGGGAAGAACGATGGGATTTGATGCGCCATATCCCATGGCAACTCGGAATGGCGGGGGCGTCACTCCCCGTAATCAAACTCCTCTCACCAGTTTGATGTTCCTGCCAGCCAATACAATGCAGCCCCTCTTGTCACAAACTGTCATTGATCAGCTCCAGACTTTGTTTCTTCAAATCATACATCAAAGAGTATTGTTTACAACATAGTGATTGAGGTATTTAAACCAATTTTCTTTATTTAATTAAAATTTTTCAAAGAAAAATGGGCTCTGAAACTGAGAATATCATTCCACAAGATAGTTCAGAATCTGTCAAGCTGGTATCGTTACATTTCCTGCCAATTAAATCTCGTAAAAGATACGAGAAAAAGTACGAGTTTATTAAACAAGAAAATCTTGGTAAATATTTTCAATGATTTAAGTCCAAGAAAGCCAACGTATTTACAAGAGAAGACATCAACAAATTCATTAGCCAGGCTTCTGATGAATATTATTTACACATGAAAGTATAAAGAAAATAGTGAAAAAAATCGAGATTTTAAGATTGAATGTCTTTTTACATAAAAAAGGCGAAAATGATAGTTGATGACGATAGAAATTCCTGACTCCCAGACAAAGGAAAAGAGAACGTTTACAGTTACTGATGGAGCTCTAGAAGGAGTTCTTGTGTTGAGTATTTTGAGAAAATTAGTCTCGGCTATAGATCAGTTCACGCTCAAAAGTTAGCGTGGCGCTTATGGAGACCGGCGTTGCCAAGTTAACGTATAGTTTGTTAAGTGAGCGTTGATCGTTACGGCATACCTAGTCTTTCTCTCTGAAGCCCCCGTCAATCGTGGGTGACAGAAGATTTACGTCCGAACGTACGTTAAGCTGCGCATGATAGGAGATCGTATGAATTTCCTCATCTGTCAAAGTGTTATTTGAAGTTCGTCCAACATATTTTTCTATTTTTTTTTATTGTAATTATTATCGCCGTTGAAAATGCCTGGACACCGGTACACTGAAAATGAGTAAGTTCTCATTTTAAAACTAATAGACTATTTTAATCGCGAAAAAGCAGCAGGAAAAACGATTTTACCTGTGAGTAGGGTTGCCATAAATGTGCAGGTCAGCGTCGACGTCGGGACGCCTCAAAGTAAATAGTAGTATTCAAGAAAAAAATAATAAATAACTTCCGGAGGTCTGCGCAAAGGTGAAATTTTTTTTAGTGCCCCAAAAACGCTTATTATCTGTTCTCAAAATTCGTATTTCAGTGCGTTTTTAAAACAAAAGCAAGAAAAAGCAGTACCATTAAAAAAATAAAAATACAACACCAAGTTAATTTTAATATAATATTTGTTATAAAACATATTTAGGAGGTGTGGGAGTATTTAAGCCTAAGTACTTCTCCGAAGATTTAAAGTTTTTCAAAATTTCTTTTTTATCTTTAACAGTAACATATTTATAAAATTGAGCACAAGACATTTTAATGTTAAATTGACATTGTAAAATAGCTTTACCAGAGTCCCATAATAATTGATTTCTTTCGCCAGTCCATTGGGAATTCATCAGGGAAAAATTATTTCACAATTCGCATTATTTATCGGAATGGCAAATACATACTCGCATAGTTTCACTAACTCTGATTTTTGATCAAAAAAAAAATCTTCAACACTCTTCTTGTTTTGCACTTCTCTGTTAAAATATTGATTTCCAAAAAATTCTTTAAGTATATGTCTCCCTAAATATCAACTTGGCCTGATTGCAGGTAAATAATGGTTTTCTCAAGTTCTATCTAATCTGATATTTTACATAGCAGCATCCAGTCAAAAACGTTAAATTTTTTGAATGATGCAGACCTTTTTTGAAGATAATCAATTGTCCTCATAAAAAATTAAAATTTCAACTTCAAATTTTTTATTGAAGTTTTCGGTTTCTGCTCTTACATATTTTTCTATTTTGCTTAGTTGATTTTTTGTTTATGTCCCAGTAAAACTGCATACTTTTCTTTCACCCAAAGATTATTCTGTTTGAAACAAAATATTTATGAACTGAATAACACTAATTTTGGATCATTCTATTTTTTGATATTTTTTTCGAATAAAAATAACAAGGAGTGTAAAAACATGAGGTAGATTTCACTCTGTGAGTTGCTGAAGAATTCTGGTGGCGTAGCTTCGTTTTCAAATTAAATTTGTAGTGGTCCATAGTTTTAAAATCCTTTCAACTGCGGGCAACAGCGAAAGCCATCTTCTTGAATAGGTCAATTTTCCGCAATTGCGGAAACTTAAATCTACTTTTACCTTGGAATTGATTGCCTTTGGCTCCACAAATGATTAAACTTGGTTTGAATTGTTATAGAGCCTCTTCGGCCCAGGCTCCAGGATGTAAACTGCACAAGTGCAAGTTTAGTGACCCTAATGAAATGTGTACCTATATATCGTCGATTCGATATCAAGTCGGATATCGTTTTCAAGAAAGGCAAAAAACTAAAAATGAAAATGGTTAGTAAATACAATAAAACAGTAAAAAGCTCTTGCAGATTGTCAGGCTTTGAAACCGATATCCGACTTGATATCGAATCGACGATATATAGGTACACATTTTATTAGGGTCACTAAACTTGCACTTGTGCTTTACATCCTGGAGCCTGGGCCCAAGAGGCTTTATAACAATTCAAACCAAGTTTAATCATTTGTGGAGCCAAAGGCAATCAATTCCAAGGTAAAAATGAATCCTCCACAACAATATAGAACATTTCTACATTAAATCTACTATTGTAAATTGGCTGAAATCGACGCAAGTCTTACAAAATAGGAATATATTGCATCACAGATAAATAAGAAAAAACAGACGAAAACGGTAAAATTAGTAGATTTAATATTTAACTAGGATTCTAGGATATACGAGTATATCTTATATATAATTTATTAGTATTAGAGTTTAGTCGGGACTTTTGTCAGGTAAATCAGGACGCGGGACACGACGCTCAATAACCGGGACAATCCATTGACATACTAACCCAAACTAAGATATCGATGGGACAATCCCGATATATCCGCACGGATGGCAACCCTACCTGTGAGTGCAGTATATACCTAATGTAAGTTGATACAAAAGTGCAGTTTTAAAAATATATAAAGAATAAGATTATCCTATTATACTACTTCTTAAATTTTAAGTCTTAAAAATCAGTTTTAAGCGTTAAAAACGCAACCTTGAGAGTTTCCAATTAGAGAAAGGAAGGCTTTTTCTTTAAGTCTCCGGTTTGGTGCCATCTTTGTCACTTTCCTTAAGAAAGGAAAGGATACATTATCAACTGGAAGTATTCACTGTCTAAATTTCGAGATGAATTTATAACATCTCAATATCATAAGGAAGGCAAGTTTAACAGCAATAATTATAAAAAAGGTAAAACTTAAACTTAGGTTAAAAGTAGTTATTGTTTTTAAGAAATAGAAATTATTATTACTAAGTTGAGTAAACTCATAAACACCTATTACGAAATACGTTAAATATTAATATGTGTTTAAGGATAGATTTATGTTTAAGGAATTGGATAATCCCACCCTTATATATCAATTTAATTACGTCTCTACATATATTTGTATTTGTTGTAGAGAGTTTCTGATGCTTTAGGAATATCGTTAGCCACTGGACAAAGAATGCATTCAAAGGGAGTCCAGAAAGATGTTGACTTTAAAACCAAGGCAAATGTTGGTATGATTTCCTCTCGTGGAGAGCCTGTTCGCAAAGTTCATGGCCATACTATAAGGAGACGCATATATGCTATGTATGAGAAGTAATCTGCATTTAAATTTTGATGTGTAAACATCTTACGCGGCGCCGCGCCGGCGGTATGAGAATAAATCTCGGAAAATGGGACGGAAGTATGGGGAGGGAAATGCGCAAACCAATTCTAGCTGCTAGGACGGTATTATATACAATTTTGTCATTTAAAATCGTTTTAAATGGATTT
>MU186106.1:0-30133 GCA_016904865.1 Pissodes strobi | reverse complement strand
AAAAATTTACTTTTTGTTTTTCCTGTATATCATTTTTCCAATATTTTTTATACGCAGGAAAAAAGTATTTTTCAATACCTACATAAACATACTTTTAATTTTTTTGAGACACTAAAAATAAAAAAGTTAAAAGGGGGCGACATTATAGGGGATCACCCTGTACCATGTTTGTCAGCAATATGAACAGTATGCGTTCGGGGATTTACTGCCGGCTGCCGGTTATTAGCCGAACCGGGGATTTACTGTCGGCTGTCATTCATTTTGTTCTGTGTTGCTTTCGTTTAAAAATTAAATAATATTTAAGGAAAAAACAATGTTCTATTCACAAACAAATGAAACAACTCTTTGTCCTGCACCGATACTTACACACACCGTAATTTCATTCCCAAGTGGTATAATTACATGATTATGACAAGATATTTTTTTATACATGTACATGCTTCTTTGGAAAAATAGCAATTTTTATTTGTAAACTAGTTTCCAAAAGACAGTAATATACACAATTTACATTAATTTACGAATGGAAATCGCTATTAGTTTACTTGCAGTTTACGGTAAATTACGATAATTTATTGTTATTTACCAAAAATATATTACGGTTATTTACCACAGTAATTTACGACACAAATTTATTACCACGGTAACTAATTTTGGTAATTAACACTCGTAAATTACCAGCGTAAATAACCAAAAATATAAATTACGGTAATTTTACATCACTGATTGGAATAAAAGCCGACCTAGTCCAGTCTTTAGGCCATTGTTGAGTCTGCCATACTTTCTTGCAGATGTTATGAACTATCTTAATTCCTTCATTTCCCAGTAGTTTTATCATCTCGGTTGCGATGCCATCTGTTGGCTTTGTTTATCTCAAAGTGTGTTATGGCCTCTTCCACTTCGCTTTTTAGTATATCCGGTTCCGGTTCATTTGTCGTTTTACTAATACGAAATAAACGAAACCCCAGCATCAGCTCACTTTTTCATCATTTTAGTTTTGTATAAAACACTAAAATGATGAAAAAGTGCAAGACTGCAAAGTTAGGTTTATGCTGCAACGGATGAGATACAAAAGCCTCTCGGACTGATGATCCGCTTGACTAATTTATATCATATAATCTACTGACCATTCTAACTTTAAAGTTCATAATTGCCTGCACTGTTCGCTCATGTTGATTAAAATTTATGTTGGATGTTTACATAATATTTTCCAAGTTCAAGTTCAAATTTAGGACAAGGTGATAATTAATTAGTAGTTTAAACGTTTTAGTATTTCACAATATTTTTTGACAGCTTTGAGCTGCTCATTTCTTTTCCTGATAAAAATGCTGGTAATTCACAACACACCTACAATTCTTGCATTTAAATTTTTTTCTATATCTTATAATAAAAAGGCTTGTCAAAATATGAGGATCAACTAACCCTCTATAATTAAGGTAGATTTTTCAGACTGAAAATAAAAAAAAATCGTCAATTTGCCACTTTCAATCGTATCGATGCGATTTTTTGGTATGTTGTTCTCGTAACCCTTCTCCGTGATGTACGAAAATTTAGTCGCTTCAAATTATTCGTTTTTTTCATATTATATAGTATATAATAAAATATGATATGGTGACGTATCATGTCAAAACTTTAAATTCAACTAGTTCATCCTGTATAAAAGGTATCATAATTTTTAAACTCTCTTTTGTACAGTTTTTTACGAAAAGCGTAGAGCTGCCTTGCCAACATTGACGAATATTTTCAGGAAAATTGACACTTTTTCTGTCAATTTACACTTTTTCTGTCAATTAACACTTTTTCTGTCAATTGACACTTTTTCCGTTAATTTACACTTTTTCTGTTAATTGATACTTTTTCTGTTAATTCACACTATTTCTGTCAGTTGACACTTTTTCTCTCAATAAATTTTTTTTTCTGTCAATTGACACTTTTTCTGTCAATTTACACTTTTTCTGTCAAGTTAAGATTTTCTACCATTCGCGTCTAGGAACACCAATTTTGAGGCTTCACGCATGTGTACGTGCTAATTCATATATTTTTCAAAGTTGTTTTATTCTTGACTTTGGGCATGCCTTGGGCTAGTCTTGTTGGGTTGCGCCCTTGGAGCGAGCGAAGCGAACGGAGGGTCGTGCATGAATTGATATATTAGAACGATAACCCTGCACTGCTGCCAAACGCCCAGGCAATTTTTACTTTTCGGACCTGCGCGTTTGGCAGCAGCGAAGTGATCGTTCTAATATATTACTTCAAGCATGGCCTTCCGTCCGCTTGGCTCGCTCCGGGGGCGCAATCCAACAGGACTAGCCCAAGGCACGCCTAAAATCAAGAATAAAACAATTTTGAAAAAATACCTATATGAATTAGCAGGTACGCATGCGTGATGCCTCAAAATTGGTGTGCCTAGACGCGAATGGTAGAAAACCTTAAATTTACAGAAAAAGTGTAAATTGACAGAAAAAAGTGTACATTGACAGAAAAAGTGTAAATGGACAGAAAAAGTGTCAAATGACAGAAAAAGTGCAAATTGACAGAAAAGTGTCAATTGACAGAAAAAGTGTCAATTGACAGAAAAAGTGTCAATTGACAGAAAAAGTGTAAACTGACAGAAAAAGTGTAAATTTTCCTGAAAATATTTTTCAATGTTGGCATGGCAGCTTTACGCTTTCGTAGTTTTTGGCGCAGATGTTTTCCTATAAAAAGAATTCTGAAAAAAAAAAGATCAAAACCTTCATTTTTTTGACATATACATACATTTTTCCTCAAAAGTCCTTTTCCCGACATATTCGAGACAGCGAGAGAGTTGTTACTCAAGTCTCAGTTTTTTCGATCGTCCTACTTTTTCGGCGCTAGCAAAATTTTTAAACACCGCACATGTGACGTAATAACTCGAAAACGTAAAATCTGATTTCTTAAAACAAATGACCATCGGCTGTCCTTAAGTGCTGCTTAAAACGCGCAAAATCCAAAATTTTCACTCGCAAGCGTTTTCAAGATAAAATGATTAACCTATAAAAACTGGAATGAACGTTACATGACTGCTCAGTTTCATTTGCTACCCAAGAAAAAGTGTGCTAACAGCACCTAAAAAAATGTTCACTTCAAAATTAGCTTTCGTTCTTGGCCTTATGAGAAACCTTGTAAGTGGGGTACTGGTACACAATATGCTGTGAACTATTATCAAAAATGAAGAAATTAGAACACAAAATTAAAAATCAATCAGATACATACCTCTCCCCACTTCACTAAAATTCCAAAATCGGTTACTGAAAACAACGTCACAAAGGATGCGTTCATTCCTCTTATATCAGCCACGTGTGTTACTCCAAGAATTTGATTGTCTTCGTCCGCCAGTATGGTTTCGTAGGTGATCGCGTGTGCTCGCGCCATATTCGTACCAGTGTGTCTTTTTGGATCAAATTTACCTAAGAAAATAATACATTTTAAATTATACTTATTTGTTCAATTTGAAAATGGCAAAATCAATAATAAATGTAATTAAAAAGGTCAATAGTTCGAAATACATTTAAGTAGTTACTAAAGCGATTGTCCTGAATAAATTCGCTATAGTTTATTTGCTATTGCCGGCTGCTATTGACCGAAAAAATATTTCAAGGGAGCAATTTGTGCTGTCTGAGAAATTCGGGAATGAGATTTTTCACAAGCAACTACCAGGTTCTGGGTTCTGGAATTTCTGCATCACTTTTATCATGAGATTTGTATGTAACTGTGAGCTTTATTTAACTATATATGCCTGAAATTCTAAACCTGTACGATGATTAAGAGTGGCTGGATAAAAACCGATAGGAAGGAACTTTCGATGTTGTGTGCTCTATTGCAAAGAAAAATAAGGCAATTTTAAGGCAGAAATGTTTTGTGTTGAAAACTAGGCTTTCCATTAGCAAGTTGTTGTTATGATAAAATCGTATAAAATAAGTCGAAATACTCCGAATTTGCCGGACATACAAAAAAAAATCTTTTTATTTTTTGACTCTTTAGGCTTTCATATGCACTAGATATGGATTTCAGCCTGAGAGCTCTGTCATTGCTATTATGTTACATCCATTTATGAATTATGGTTGTGTTACCTGCCAAAAATAGATGCAGTTTCCCTAATGAGTATTTTAGAAATTCGCTCGGTTTCATTACCTCTTGGATTTCAACAGTATATTTTACGCTGTTCCTTGCTACCGAACCTCGAACAAAGGATTTCTATGTATTGTCCGATTTTATTTTCTGGTAAATGATATGGGTGCTGTGGTAACTTTTTGGGGGCTGATATTTAATATTTCCCCTCATTTGGGCCACGTCAGTATCAGTATCAGTATAGAAGTGGTGGCCCCTAGCGGGCCTTGCACTCAGGCCACCAATTGGACCCGTTGTGCCCCAGCCCGCATTAGAGAACCTCCAGGATGCCGGTCCTCCTTAAGAAAGCCCGCATCTCCCTAAGACTAACACGGCGCAATGAATCTAGCTCGATCAACGTCACGTGCCGTCTAAGCCTACAGTGTCCTGTGTAGAATCCTACCAGGGCCCTGCACTACTTCTTAGGTAGGCACAACAGCCCCTTGGCAAGACTCTTCGCAGGCCCTTGTATCATGAGCCTCGTCTGTCTCATCCCCGGAGCCGTCCGCCATACCTCCTCCTTACGCTTTGCAAGTTCAATCAGCCAGCTACTACACTCCCTTGCCAACAAAGAGCGCGTGCGGACCGACTTCAGCGCCATGAGTGCGGCCTTGCTTTCGGAGCAGAAGAAAATTCTCCCGCCACCGACATTGAGCCTTAACGACCCCCCAGACCTCATGGTTTCAAAAATTTCCACTTGGAAAACCATAGTGTGCTCGCCCAGTGAGGCGTATAATTGCCGCCCAGGGCTTCACAGTACGCACCAACTCCGGACAGTGCTCCCATTCTGAACCCGTCTGTGAACCAGTCACGCTTCAACTGCGCTGGAAAGACCCCATCCTCACCTGCCGCCTTAAACGGGGCGAAGGTCTCGATCGCCCACCTTAGCCTATTATAGGTGACCATCTTTTTGGCAGTGCCATAGTCAGCTCTAATGATGAACCCGGCCCCGCCCTCACCTCCTCGGTGCATGCCTGTTGAGCCTGGGCAGTGTGTGGTCAGTAGCTGGTGCAGAGTATCCGCCAGTGAGTCTCAGTCAGTATCCACCCCGCTGTGTCTAGCCCTATTAAAGAGCCTCCTCAGCTGTTTCCTAAGGTTCTCCAGCATGGAATTCCACCAAGGAGTTTTCCCTTTACAGTGACGTTTAGTCACGGGGAACCTGCTTGCGAAAGCCCCGGCCATCGATGATCCTATCCACCTTGCGGCGTCATCCAACTCATCGGCGGCCCGGTGCTTCCTCGGCATGCCCCTTAGACACCAACTTAGCTCCTCCCTATAGAGGTCCCAGTTAGTTGCTTTGGGGTTCCTAATCTCCTCAGCTCTCGCTGAGGAAGGGCCCAGTTCTATAGGGATGTAACTGTGGTCCGACATCGAGTTCTCCACAGACACACCCCATTTCGTAAAATCCGGGAACAAAGCCCTGGTGCACAGAGTTAAGTCTATGATCGAGCTTCGTCCCGTAGTAAAGAAAGTAGGTTCACTCGCTCTGTTGGCTACCTGCAGCCCTACAGATGCAATTAATTCCAACAATTCTTCCCCTCTCCGATTGGATTCAGCACTGCCCCACACTATGTGATGCGCGTTGCTATCACATCCAATCAGGAGTGGGATATTGGCCTCCTTGAGCCACGTCAGTCAGTCCAACAACATGCTTGCTTGCATCTGTCATTATGGTTTCGTAAATGATAACTTAAGCCATATTTGTGCCGTTTTTTGAATGTACCGTACAAAATAATAACACTATTTCTTGATCTTGGGAGCATGTTGCATGCACTATCATCTAATCATGCATTAATATTTTACCTTAACCAGAAAACTGATAATCTATAAGCAAAGAAAATTCTCCTACTATAAGAAGGCTCATCCTTATGGGCGCTCGTGAAACACTTTGAGACATCAATGCGCTCGCAATGTCTTACTTCGCGGCGGTAACTCTCGCACGATCATGTGCCATGTTGCCAGTATTACTTATATTACCTTTGGAGAGAGAGTAGAGAGACTTATCGGTTTACGAATGTCAACAAATAATTTCTATGAAAATGGATTTTGTGCATGTGCTGTAGGATAATTGTACTTCTTAGGAGAATTGGGTAACACAAGAACGCCAGCCCGATTATCATTAATAATTTTGTTTAGAGTAGAAGAAACAAGAGGGAACGGTGGCAAGGCGTAAAAATAAGTATACCATTTAAATGCAAAACCGTCAATGAACCGGTATTAGGGATCAAGGTCCCAGGATGCATATACAGAGCATTTTCTATTCTTTTAGATATAACAAAATCAATAAAATTAATGGTGTTCCAAAATGTTGGCAGTTTTGTACACCTAAACTGTTTTTGTTTTAATTCGCATTCTGATTATGTATGGCTAGGTAATTTTTAGCAACGGAAGTTCTGAGTATTTTTTATACCACTTATCTCGAGTTAATTAAAAATTCAATAATTTCTAGATACTTTATTAGCTCAGGGAAAATCTCATTTTATTCTACTTAGAATAAAAATGTAAAAACAAATTAATGAACATATTTTTTCTTTAAACAAAGCAATTTAAATATCTATGCCCTATTTTCCGTAATAAAACTTGATAAACAAACACCTACAACTGACATAAAACACAATTGCAAATTTAACACTTTTGCTTTGCAGTTATTCGCTAGCGTTTCAAATATACAGCACGTCCATGAATTCGGCCAGAAATTCCATTCCATGTATATTGTTGTTTTTTTGGATTGCCATTTTCAACATTTTAACTGGATATAAATTCTAAACGGCCTAGAATAGATCCACTTTTCATTTTTATTTTTCGTAACCTATCACCTATTCACTTTTTTTTTCGTAAACTATCTCTTAATATTAATAACTCCTGATTTGACCTTAACCGACATTTACGAGAAAAATTTATTTCTATTTAAATAGTAACTAGTGTTTTATTATTTAAGATAGCTTATGAAGAAACAAGGTAGAAAACTTAATTTGGTAACCGACATAAATGATATGAGCGTCTAAAAATTTGCAATTTAATAAATCTCACTTGACATATTTCAGCGTTTATATCCAAAATGTATTACGTACTTTAATGTAAATTGAATTTGTGCGAAAGTTTATATAAGAGCGCTACATGCTACTCGCATCTATATTTTTTTTAAGTTTGAGACAAGCATTAAATAGATATCAAACTTTCTATTAATGAATTGATTAGCATGATTTACCATGCTAAATAAAAAAAATGCTTTCATTAAAAAAGAAAGGAATAGGTACCTAGTTATATTCTTAGAGTACTTCCAGAAAAAAATTTGACATTTCAAGATGGCGCTTCATATGTTTCTACGCAAAACTATCTCCTTAATTATGTCAAAGTTGTTTCTGGACACTGTAACAATCATTTGGATATGCTCGTTCCAATGTCAGTAATATTGAAATTTCTGTAACAATTCGCGGTTACATATCGAAAAACAATTAATTTATTTTCTTACATTCGCAAACTTTAATATTATCTAGCACACCATTGGAATTCTTTTTAATGTGATTGATTTGTCTACGCTACTGACTGCAGGCATACAGTAAATATGGTTGCGTGTATCTTGAATTTAATATGAAAAGTTGGCGATGTAGATAGGCAACTAGCAGTGCATCTATTAGTTTTACAGCTCTTCTTTAGTTTGTGATATATCTAGATGCTTTGTTTTATCAGTTACATAATTCTGAATATCTTGTGAAGGAGATTTGATCGAGTCTTTGCGGAATTTTCTAATTAGGAAGTGAGTTCATGTTTACTTAGTATGCGGTATTTGAATTGACCTCGTGTCGACTCTGATATTGTAGGTTGATTTCGTGTCATGCTGCGGAAATCACTGTTTGTGAGTCTGGGTGAATAAAACCGATGGTAGCTGATGCACGAGTCCCTTTTGATTAGACCTTCAGACCTAAGAGGTGATAGGCGGTGACGAAGGCGTCAAAAATGTTTTAATTGATGATGGAAATTGATGGCAGCTAGGATGGACTGTAATAATTTTTGACTCCGTGGCATTTTAGTATGGATTAGCTGACACCTGAAGGAGAGCCGACCAACAGGTTATTAATTATTTGAATGATGGCGAGTTTTATTTAGCAGCACGAGGACGCCATTTTGATACGTCTGATGTTCGTTTTATTTTATTTCAGGCTCTTAATTCTACTTTGAAATTTACTCTTAACTCTGCCTAATAGTCAGTCTTGAATTGTGCAAATATAATATCCCGTCTGCAACTTTGTGAAGCAATAACATGCGATACGTCAAAATGTTCACAAAAGTAGATAGAATACGAATTTCGTTGGGGCGTATCTGGCATTGGTGGCAGAAGGGTGAAAACCACCCTTATAGCACCCCAGTACATATATTATGGAAAACCTATACTAACTACTATTATTGGGTTTAATAATATTTTTTCTTCTGTTTCACGTAATGTTGATGTGATATTTAAAAAAATATTATCAATCCATCCCTTGATCGGGGGATGATTTTATAACACATATTTTTAGGTTGCTATTGTCACAATGAAACTTAACCTACAAAGACTAGTACTAATGTATTGATTAAGTTATGGCCGCCATAGTTACTGCCCTTGTGCCCTTTTCTGAACACTCCGCGTATCCAACCATTTTTATTTGGACAACTAAAAATGTTATGAAATCATCCTACTATTTATATTACAAACTGAAGTTTCCCAGCTAAAAATATTAGGATATCATCCCACTACATAGGGATTTATACTATTTAATAATACTTTTATTTAAGGGGATGATTTCATATTTCACAACTTCTTAGGCGGTTATTAGTGATTTGTTACAACAGTACTCAATTAATATGATGTATTGATGTACCTATTAAGACATGACCCGCCCATGTCTATGGGCTCCTAATAAAAATCGCATTGGTTTATGTTCTCTTGGTGCAGATGAAGCGCTTGAACAAGAAAATCGCAAAATGAAGGTTTCCGGAGGTTTAATTGGTATAACTTTAGATCCAGAAACTCTAACCAAGCTTTTTTTAAACATGCCTTATCTGAATAGGTTATCCAATAAAGTGCTTGATAAACTTGGTAAAAATAAAACTACTCTTTTTCACCATGAACTGCATAATACCAAAAAGTCCACAAGAATATGTGCCAATATAAAAGCTCTGAAAAAAACAGTTGAGGAATTCACAAATCCATTTTCATATGATGAGAATCGTCTTATAAATTTGGTGACAAAACGCGTCGCTACAGACATAGTTTGAAAAGATATATGTGCTATGTCAGACGTAGGTAGGTGAGAAAATGGAAAATGACTTTTTAGAAAACCGGATTAAAAATAAAACTACCAGTTTTTGGGATCCCTTAAAAAGCTCAGGTTTAAGTTTAAATAAGTCGATGTTAAAAAAAAGCTACCGCTAAAACAAAAGCCGGCGTTATACAGCTAAAGCAAGATATGAATATGTTTTCTCGATGTGTTTTGATATACAGAAGTCGTCCAGAGTTAAATTTGAAAGATATCATTGGTGAATTCGAACTTACAGCAATACCACGATCGCTCTCCCACCAGGATGGGTCTATGATTCACTTACAGGGAAAAAGTAAATCAATACACATTTTAGCAGACATTGAAAGCAAGCAAAAGTTTTGTAGCGAAGTGAATGACAAAGACCAAGACTCGGGTTTCAGTATTGCTGTCATTAATGGAATGGCAGAAGTACAGATGCTTTCACTGAGAGATTGCACATATCATTCTGACTTGTCAGAGCAATTTTCCAACAAAATATTAAAAAAGTACGGTTCCTATTCTGAAATACACGTTATTTATGACACATACGTTATTGGATCTCTGAGGTCCTCAGAAAGAATCAGAAGGCAAGGAGGCATATACTCTATACGTTACTACATTGACGATAAAACTAACGTAAAGAATACTAACATTAAAAAACTATTGTCCCATACATCGACCAAAGAAGATATAACACAGTATTTTTCACGCAATCTTATAGCATCCGGCAACAAGCATACGAAAAAAGTCGTTTGCTCATTTAAAAATACAATAGTGTCCACCAATATATGTGCCGATATGGCTCATTTGGAGAGCTTCCACGAAGAGGCATATACTAAAATAATATTACATTCTTTGGATGCATCTAAAAGGGGAGCAAAAATATTAAGAGTATATTCACCAGATGTCCTGATACTTGTTGTGGGAAGGGCGACCTTATTACCCAATGACAGTGTATTTATTTACATTGGTTCTAGCTGTCGAGAAATACCATTACACCCAATATACGAATCCCTTGGTCAGTTAAAAGCTGAAGCACTTCCCGGTCTCCATGCCCTATCGGGTGCCGATGTCACAGGGAGTTTCAAAGGAAAAGCTATATTTTGGAAGCAACTCCATCCACTCCTCAGGCGTTCGCAGCTTTGGGCAAAAGGGAAATATTAAGTGACTATGATATTGATCAAATTGAACTGTTTATTTGTTCATTATATTCACCGCCCAAGAAAACTGTGAGTGTGAGTCTAGCAGAATTAAAGTGGTGGTTGTTTACGCAGAAGCAAGTCTCAACTGAATATATGCCCCCCACACGAGCATCTTTAAAAATGGCGCTACAGAGGTGTCACTACAGAGCAATTTTGGAATGGAATCAAGATCTACAGGCTCACCCTAGTTTACCACCACCAACAAATTACAGTTGGCAATTTGGTAGTAATGGAGTAGAATTAGAACCAATCATGTGTAGTATTTCCTGCGCACCTGAAGAAATCTTGAATCTGGTAAAATGTTCCTGTGAGAAATATAATTGTTCTCAAAGATGCAAATGTTCTGCACAAAACATGTTTTACACAGAAATGTGTGAATGTGAAGCTGATCCAGAATGTTGTTCGAATGCTAAGGCAGTTTAAAGAACAACCTGTGACACTGATTCTGACAGTGACCCCGATGATGACTAATTTTATATTTTTTAATTTACATAACTACCAAATTCGTCTATTTGATATGTTTTCAACTTAGCCGAGAGGCATAATTTTATAATATCTTTTCTTCTGAAAAATAAATAAATATGAGAACCTCCAACTTTTTTCAAAGGGTTTCCTACCAATTTTTTCCAATTTAAGGGTAGTTTTTCTCTATCTGCCACCCCTATGAGTTACGCCCCAACGATATTCGTAATCTACATATTTTGCCAAAATTTTGATGTATAGCACTATATTGCTTCACAAAGTTGCACACGAAATACCGATTTAAAACTGACTGACTCTACTCTAACTTTAATGCTAACTTTAAGAGGGTCCTGAATTTGAACTGGTTCGACTTGAGTGATAGTACTTAATTTAAATTCATATGGGCGGATGAGGAGACTGTAGAAGAGGAGGCGGAGATTCCAGGACGCAGTTCCATTCCTGGTGGGTAGCAATGTGATTGTTGATTGGGAAGTGGAAATTAAATGGTCGGGATGACTCCGTGGTTATAAAACCACTCTGCTGAAGAAGCGTTTTTAGCAATGTTTGCACAATTCCTCATTATTTGATCTTTTTTTTAACATAAAGATCAACATTTCGAAATTCAACTTTAAGTATCTTTATCGTATCTCATAGATATCTTACCTTTATCGTACCATTGATTAATCTTATACATTTATCTTATTGTACAGTTATCTTACCGTATCTCAAACCGAGATTATATATCTTTAACTTAAGCCTCGTAACTTGGATTTTGATCTTATCAATCAAATCTTGTACATTTATCTTATTGTAAATTTGTCTTACCCTATCTCAAAACGAGATTATATATCTTTATCTTTAAGTTTCGTATAACTTGGATTTTGATCTAATCAATAAAAATAATTATCTTTAATGAGTACTCTGTATTATAGTGATTAAATACTCTGTACCTAGTCGGTATTAATCTTTGGAAATTCCAATTTGTAAATTTGTGTAAAGTATTATTTCTTAATTATCTTTACTCTAGTTACTACATAACAAGTAGAGATATTATCTGGCTATATTTAATTTTTTTAAGGGTAAGCCTTAAATTTAATCTAAATTGAATTTCTCTCAGAGATGTCTGTTAGATTTTACAATTCGAAGGTCGATATTTTCACATTGCTTTGATTTTGCCAGAGCTGCCACGTTGGTTTTTATTTTTCGCCCAGACGATCTTCCAGCGCGAATTGGCAACAGCGAGTTCGCCGCAGCCGCATTTCAAGCGACCTTGGGTCGATGGGGCCAGGCTTTTTAGAGTCTGGCCCCATTTCGGGGATCAAATATTTAACGTGTGGTAGGTTTTCTTATCGTAGTACAATTTTCTTTGCTATAAGTCATTTATTGTTACATATTTTCATCATTCCTTGTATATTAAAGTAAATATAAAATACTACGGTAAAGGTACTTACTGAGATCATAAATTACAACTCTTCTACCCATGGCATCTCTTATAGGACTCACAAATATGTACCTGAAAAAAATAATAATTTATCCTGGAATTCGTTATATATGAAGGTAAAAAGGAAAAGAAAATAAAAGTTCCACTGAAAACTCTGCAGATATGGTATAGAATTGGTGAAAAAAATATATTACTCTAAGGCCACCTACACAGCATACGAGATTTTTTGTCGGATACAGAAAAAGACGATGCACATCACAGCCTGTCAGCAAATGCATATTTGGACAGCTGCCAACAAAAATTGCCGAATATCTGACACTGCAAAGCTGTTTACCGGTAGAGGTGGGCTAGTCTGCGATTTTTCAGGAGCTGCGATGCGACGCGACTGCTCCAGCAGAAGCACTGTGACAAGTAGCAGCGATTTTTCGGAGCAGTTTACCAGATAGCCAGATGAACACCCAATATCCAAGCGCAAGCACCGTCGACAGGTGCGATTGCAACGGGCGTTACATCGCTTCTTGATTTATAATTTTATTGAAATAAAAGTGAAGATGCTACGGAATAAGTTGTTCAGTGATGTTTTGAAATCTAAGAAAATATTGGTAGTTTTGTTTTTTAGATTAATGTTGATATCTTTTTTAGTTTATTTGTGGAAAATTAAACCCGTGAGGAAACCATTTGGGTGCTTCTTAATTGACTAAATTCTAACCGCGTTGTTGCTATCAATTTATTATTAACCTCTTTTCGGTTTACCACATGACAACACTGTAGCGGGTAGCGTGACCTATTGGCTCAATTTGAAAACGGGATCCGGGGACTCCTAGACTAAATTCAGTGATTTACACCCGTTTCATGTTTTAATCGACTAATGCTAACATAGTCGTAAGTTGCGTTTGGTAGTAGTACGTAGATTTTATTAAAAACGGCAGTGCCGGTGGTTGATTTTTTATTCTTGTGGTGAATGTTGAAGATTTAAAACTATTAAAAACTTTGAATAAGGTGGGTTTATAAAGAGAAAATGTTAATTATTATAGCATGTAGCATACAGGTATAATTGAATCCGGTCTTATCGTGCGGATCTAGAGATTTATTTCTATGTTTATTTACGTATTTAACGATTTTAATCTGTTTAATTAATTAATCTCTTTAAATAAAATGCGGAAGACAAATAAGATAGACATATTTTCAAATGCAAGAAGAGGTTAAATCTGTAATTTTCAGCTATTTTGATAATTTGGATCCGCACGATAAGACCAGATTCGACTATAAGTATATATCATTATAGGATAGGTAGGTATCAGAATATTATGCCTGTTTGTAGTGTTTGCATATTTTTCTCTGTATAAACCCACCTTTAGGACAATGGATAGGAAAAAGACGTCCCATATATGGAAGTTCTTTACTCCAGAAGATGATACAAAAGCAAAATGCTATTTGTGCAAACAAATTATTAGTTATAAGACATCTACAACTAATTTAAAAAGACATTTTGAAAGAAAACATCCCTTGGTTAACGTATCTCTTGACGGAAGAAACATTAACAAGAAAACACCACCACCTCCACTATTAGGAGAACAAAGGGAAGATGAATCCGAGTCAGAACCGCAGCCTTCTACTTCTGGTATTTCATCAATGACCAGTATCATTCCTAGTGAGAAACAGTTGACAAATATTCCGCCAAAAAAAAGTCAGACTACATTACCATATGTTCCTAAAGCCATCGGTATTCATGCAAAAAGAAAGCTTGATAATACTTTGATGGAACTTTTTATAAAAGATATACAGCCATTTAGTATAGTTGAAGATGTAGGATTTAGAAATTTTGTTAAAACCTTAAATCCATCGTACCAGCTACCTAGTAGAAAATATATTTCCACTACTTTACTCCCAGCGTTGTATGAAGAGAAATGTGAAAAAATTAAAGGAATTATAAAAGACGTGCTAGCTGTTACAGTGACGACAGATTGCTGGACATCTATGAATACTGAGAGTTTTATGGCGACGACTATTCATTTTATTAATCAGAAATTTGAGGCCAAGTCAATTCTACTTGAGTGTAGTTCATTTCCTGAGTCTCATACAAGTGCTAATTTAGCTTGTGAATTGAAACGAGTTGTTACAGAATGGGGATTAGAGAAAGCAGTTTTCTTAGCGATATCTGATAATGCTGCCAATATACAAAAAGCTATTAAAGATGAACTAGGGTGGAAACATTTTGGCTGTTATGCTCACACTGTCAATTTAATAGCAAAAGATGGGCTTAAAATTATAGAACCGATCAATATTAAACTACGCACTTTGGTTGGCCATTTTAAAAGAAGTAGTACAGCTATGTCAAAGCTAGAGAATGCACAAAAACAAGCAGGAAAGAAACCTTTAAAACTATTGCAGGATGTGGTGACCAGGTGGAACTCCACCTTTTATATGATACAGAGAGTTCTAGAATTAGAAGAAGCTCTCCGCACCACAATGGCGCTCTTAAATAATTGTAACCTACCAGTTATTTCTGTTGAAGAATGGCAATTATTATCAACGATAAACAAAATATTGCAGCCTCTGGAAGAAGTAACAAAAATTATTTGTGGCCAAACTTACGTAACGTTGTCTTCAGTCCTAATATTGACAAAAGGTTTGGAAGATATTTATAAAAGTATGAAAATTGATAATGAGAACAACCCAGATATAATTCAAACAATGATAACAACAATTTTGCATGGTATTTCTACACGGTTAGGAAATTTGGAAAACTCAAAAACTTTAGTGGTATCTACATTTTTAGATCCACGCTTCAAAAATGTGGGTTATTCCAGTGATGCTGTAGCTGAGTGGGCAAAAAAACTTGTCAGCAATTTGGTGTCTTCTAAAATAGGTGAAATGTCTACTGCAAATAAATCAGCTGCTTCGGATGTTCAAAACGGTAACAGCAGCAAAAAAAATGAATCTAGCACCTTATTGCAGAAAGCATCAGTTTGGGGATTTTTTGATACGAAAGCAGCGTCAACTTCAACGAAAAGCGTGACCTCTACTACTTCAAAGGCGATCATAGAGGTGCAAAGATACCTTGAAGAAGAATTACTCGAACGAGATAAAGATCCACTTGAGTGGTGGAGGAAATATGCTTACAACTATCCTTATTTGTCTAAAGTTGTACAAGAGAAGTTTGGAGTAGTTGCTACGTCCGTACCTTGCGAGCGGGTATTCTCCAAATCTGGACAATTAATATCGGATAGAAGATCTAGAATTAGCTCCAAAAAGGTTAAAAAAATCATGTTCTTAAATGTTAATTTCGATATTTAAATTTGTCTGTATACATAGACTTACGGTTTACCTACCTACATAATCCTTGTTATATTTACTTTTTTCAATAATCTTTATGTTTTATATATTATTTTTTGTTTACGTGTCAAATAACTGTTGAATTTTGGTTTCATTACTGCTAAAATGTTTAATCAATGTTGCTTCAAAAGATCTAGTTTAGGTTCTGTATCAATATGTATATAAAATCATCGAAATAAAAGTATGCAGATATAACTAAGCCATCAACTAAGCCTCATATCGTAATCTGAAAATATCCAATAGAAAAGTGTGTTATTGTTGGACTTTTATGACCTTTTAAAACATTTTTGTGCAAAAAAGCAATAAAATTAATAAACATTATATAAAAAAAAATCAACTTGAAATCAATTTTTGCTTATTTTAAATTGAGTACCCTGTATATTTATATAATTTTTGGACTTTATGGAAAATTTCAATATTATTTTTAAAATTTTAAGTAGGTAATAATATATGTATATATTACGTTTTCCGTAAAATACCAAACTTGTTCAAAAAAGGGTTCACCGCAATTTAAAATAAGCAAGAAATAGATTGTATTTAGTCATAACTACCTTATTTGATGTCGCATTGATTTTTTAATATACCTATGTAAATTTTAAAAAGTACATAATCTAGGCATCTATATGTAAATTCGAGGCACTATTGTATTAAAAAGTCATGATTACTTTTTAAATAACTCCAATATTAGGCTTAGCTACTTTTATTTGGATGACCCTGTACATATGAAGATTCCATATATTTGGTATTTTTTTATTCTCATGCCAAATACTTGTTCAATTTTGTTGATTTTTTGTTTCGCTACTGCTTATTGTCGTTTAAAATAGAGTTGTACTTTTACCATATTATTTTTAAAAATCAAATTATATCACAATATCGTTTTCCTTCCAAAAATACTACATTTTCATTGCAAGAAAACCTTGGCACGTTATTCACGAGTTCGCGGTAGTCAGATTCATAATATCTATCAGAACAACAAACACTGCTTCTGTAGCAGGTCGCAGTTAAAATTTACTCAATTGCGCCGTATTTCATGTTTGCTTCATCGCTCCAGCCAAGCAGAACGCAGCGACGGCGTTGCCTGCTTGCTATTGCGAACGTCTGCGTTCTGTGATCGCTGTGTCAGAGATCTTGTGCATTTAACTAAACTGCTCCAAAATATCGCTGCGATTTTCTTCGCATCGGAGCAGACTGCGACTGCGACGTCGGTGTAGCAGTGACAAAGTAGCAGACTGCGATATCGCAACCCACCTCTATTTACCGGACACTGTTTTACAAGAACATCGGCGCCTTTACTTGCAGACCGGGAGCAAACCTGCATCAACTTAAACGACGTGGTGGTTCAAAAAGCAGCGCTGTTGGTGAGGGCTATGTCGAAAATTCCTTAAACCAGCAGAAAAACGTGACTGGACAAATTTTTATCGGCACTTACTCAGGAGTTTCCATTGCATCCAGTTCCGTTGTACAAAATACAATTAAATCTTCCACGGCGACTCTTTCAGAGAACACATTAATTAAACTCCAATTTTCAACCCCTTTTAACCTAAATAACTGTTGTGGCTTTAGCATAAACGTTAATATTAATAATCAGGATAAAAATTAGGTTATAGTTAGTAAAATATCTCTAAACTTGTTGTTGGTTTTCTATTTCAGTGCTTTATTTGAAAGATTGTTCTGTAATATAGGCTCTGTACTAAATTAATAAATAAATAACTCATAAGCCAATAATTTTACTTTTAATCACTAGGGATTAAAAGTGCCATTTTGGACCCCAAAGTGCATAGTAGACATTACTAAACTTAAATAATTATATTATATCAATGACATCATGGGCGTCGCCAGCTTGTGAGCAGGGGAGGGGGGGGTGGGGCAATTCGAATTTTTTACACTAAAGCCAAAGTCAACTCAACTAGAAAAATTTTAAACGACGTCGCGTCTGCAGGTAGTCTTAGATGCACAAAGAGATTTTCTCATATTAAAAAAATACATTCGAACTTTCATTGTCTTTGTTAAATTTAACTTAATCACGCTACGTCTTGGACAGTCTTGTCTGTGCTCGTTATCAAATTTAAACTGATCTACATTTTTATTTACTTAATTATTTGTTTATTTATTTATAAGAAGTTGCCTTACAATACTTGCCATTGACCTAAACCTAATATATAATCTTAACAATATAGGTATTCAATATTTACAAATTAATATCTAAAACTAAGGTGGTACTTAAACAAATAAATGATTAACATATTTTATTATATATGATAATTCAACACTGCACTTTTTTGGTCCTTCAGCTTCACGCAGTTCTTCCTGGGAAGGGGGGGGCGTTCCTAGGGACCTAGTCCTTGTCCTGGTGCGTCAAAGATCATCCTGTGAATCTTCCTGAATGGCATCTCTTGAATAGTCGTCCTTTCTATGTTGCTGGTTATTTCGTGTGTCCCTGTCGTGTACGAGAATAATTTCATCCTGTGTGTGTCCTGTGTCATCTGTTCCAGCGGTCTTGTTCCTATCTCCCTATCTAGCTGTCGGTTCGTCTTGAAGTCTTCCATCTATAGTTCGTTATGGTCCCTAGGAGTTTCCTGTCCAAGGTTAGCAGCTTCTGGAGGTTGGTCTTTGATCTACATACTAAAGCTTCTGAGCTTATATACTAAAGCACCCGTCACCGAATTGCGAGCAGTCAAACATGGTGCGCTTTGTTAATGGTTTTACACTTGGATTGCTGAAGATATTCTAATATCTTTTAATGAAAACAGCTTCTTTAAACCGTTTAGTGTTGTCTTGTTTGGACTAAACAAGGGCAGCGATCCCCGATCTGGTTTCGCCACTCTGTGTGTGTTATTTTCTGTTCTGATAATCTTATATTTAAAGGATGTTTTGTTTCCCCAATATCAACTCTCCACATTCAAGTATTCTCTAATAAACACACTCTAAGTGTTGATCCAGGTTTAAAAACCGCTTGGATTTTGTTGTCATTATTTATTCGTCTTATTTCTTAGGACGTTCCTTTTAAATACGATATCGTTAAAATAAAAAGGGTGGCTTGTTCCGGCGGTCGTGCAATTGGTTCCACATTGCCCGAAGCGACCTTTCATGTCATCGCGAGGAAACATTCGAACCTAAGAACTTTGACGTCATGTGGTTCAAGTTCACCGTCAAGGGATTAACCAAGTTTATATGTTGCATCTATCGCCCTCCGAGCGATAGAGCCTACCAAAGCTTTTTCACAATACTAGCTACCACTTTTGACTCAATACAGGTCGATCACCCCAATTCAGAAATAATCGTTCTGGGAGACTTCAATGCCTACAACACAAACTGGCTCAAACATCACAACAAATCCGACAACGAAGGTAGAGAAGCTGAAGCATTTGCCATCAGCTGCGGGCTTACTCAACTTGTAGACGAACCAACTCAAATCTCAGAAAGGGGCGAATTTGCCGCCCTCCTGGATCTTTTTCTAACCACCAATCCTGACCAGTACACAATTACAGTTGGTCCGCCATTAGGTACTTCCGACCACAAAATTATTACAACGGTTTGTGAATTGCCACTTCTACAGAAGGTTCCACCAATGCTTCGCAAAATCTGGCATTACAATTCTGCAAACTGGGACGATCTAAGGGAGTTCTACCTAGAGTTTCCTTGGCTCGACGTCTGCTTTGGCACTGACGACCCGTCAGTCTGCTGCGGAAAGATCACGCAAGTAATCTCATCAGAGAGTTACCGTCAAAAGGAAAGCCCTGGTTCGACAGATGCGAAAGAGCTGTAGGTAGGAGACAGCAAGCCCACAAGTACTGGCAGCAAAATCAGACCGCTGAAAGTCGCAATTATTTTGTCGAAGCGAGAAACGAGTGCAAGCGTGTGATCGAAGAAACTAAGGACAAACACAATCAAACGATCAGGAATAAACTTTTGCAATGCCCCAGTGGCTCCAGGAATTTCTGGTCGGTAGCAAAGGCAGTAAGTAATAACTTTACAAAAAGTCTCTCCCACCTTTGACAGACGAACGTGGCATCACGGCGACTACAGCCAAGGAAAAGGCAAACAATGTTCTCATCGCACTCTACCTTAGATGTCTCCCAAGGCAAGGCTCTCCCCGCCATATCGAGTCAAGTTTCATCACCCAGGACCAGATGGAGTACCTGTCATCGTGTTAAAGAACTACACCAAGAACTAACACCCGTATTTTCCAGGCTTTTTACTCTGTCTTACGGAAAAGGGATTTACCCATCTTCTTGGAAAGTAGCTCGAGTGCAACCTGTTCCAAAAAAGGCATGAAAACCACGCCCTGAAACTATCGCCCAATTGCCTTGCTTCCAATAATCTCCAAAGTCATAAAACGTGTAGTCAATCAGCAACTACTCAAGTACCTCGAGAACAACAGAATAATCAGTGATAATCAATACGACTTTCGCAAAGGGAGATTGACAGGAGATATTTTTTCATATGTCACTCATATATGGAGTAGGGCAATTGAGAACTGCAGAAAGTCTCGAGCGATTGCGTTAGATATTTCGAAGGCATTCGACAGAGTTTGGTCTGACGGATTGTTCAACAAATTGCCGTCCTTCGGACTGCCAGCCTCTCTCTGCAGCTGGCTTGCCAGTTTTCTTAAGAACCGATCTCTGCACGTTGCACTTGATGGACACATCTCAGACACCTTCACCATTAACGTGGGCGTACCTTAGGGCGCAATACTTGCACCAACTCCTCATCTATATTAATGACCTACTGGCCGAAATGAATAATCCTGTTAACAGTTTTGCAGATGACAGTACCCTTGTCCACTTAAATCAGAAAAACCTTTACCAGCGTCTGAGACTTATCATCGAAGACAGGAGCAGATTACAGCAATGAATCAAGACGTGGAGAAAGTTCAAACGTGAGGACACAGAAATTTGGTCCAGTTCAATGCAGGAAAGACCCAAGCAGTCACGTTTACCAAGAGGGCCAATATAGCGGGCCCTGATATCATTATGGCACGATCGACCATTCCTTCATCCTCGTCAATCGGACTGCTGGGTGTCTCGGTCAACAGCAATATGTCCTGGCATGACCACCTTGCTGCCATGGCAAAATAAGCCTCCCAGAAGCTTGGTGCGCTATTTCGCAACAAAAAACTCTATACACCGCAGCAGTTGCTCTTGCTCTACAAAGCGTAAATAAGACCGTGCTTAGAATATTGCTCACACATCTGGGGTGCCGCACCAAAGCACACCCTAAAGCTGCTGGATTCCATTCAGGAGAGAGATGTGCCTCTCATCGGCGACCCGGAGTTGACCCGGAATCTGGATAGTCTGGAACACCGCAGATATGTGGCCAAGATGTCTCTCTTTAACAGATATTTTCACGACAGATGCTCCTAGGGTTTGGCCCCCTCATTCCGCCCCTGGCGGCGCCTGTCAGACAGCCGCGACAGGCGGCAAGAGCGCACCAGTTCGTCGTACAACTGGAAACATCTAGAACATCGCTTTACAAGAAGTCATTTTTCTGGCGCACTGCATCGCTGTGGAACTCACTCTCAGGACATCTGTTTCCCCCTAATTACAACCTGCAACTATTCAAGAACCGTGTCAATCAACATCTTCGCACACACACCGCTCTTCGAGCGCCATAGGAGCTCCCTTTCGTGTGTGGCCCACTGCCATAAAAAAAGTCTGTATTTTTCAGATTGTCCCAGAGGTAAGAATCCGTGGTCGTTAAATCTGGGGAGTCCGCAGTATCTACCCAGGCACGCTTGATAATTATTATGAAGAAAGTCTCTTAATGCCAGAATAATATGGGGAGGTGTTCCGCCTTGTTGCCAAGTTTTTAACCGATTTAAACCGGACCTAAGACCTTATGCCTCAAAATGCTACAACAAACTTGAATTTTCAGCGGACCAGATATGATAGTTTTTCCTATTACGGATATCGCCTCACTGGCCCACAAAAGCTTATTGAAATAATTTGGATCTTGATTGAAATTTCCTCTTATAATTTGAACAAAATCATGTCTTCTTCCTTTTTGCTCATCATTTAATTGTTGAGCTTGCCTAATTTTGAAATCGTGGTATCCGTATTGATTTAAAGTTCGCTCAATTGTTCCATAACTGGCTCTTGTTTCGTGGCCCATACCTTATATCTCTGACATAATCTCTGATAGATTTTTTTGGATTTTCTTAAAAATAAAGCAATGCAATAAGATGTCTTCTTAGACTCTTTGTTTTATCCTTTTCCTATTTACTAGAGATACTTCTCTTCGATTACTTTCTCGTATTAATTATAGTTGGTACACATGGTACCTCCGGTCCTTCTGAACATTTTCCTTATACTATTTTCTTGTATTATTATCATTCTTAAAATAAAGCTCGACCACTTTCAACCTTTCAACAATCGGATAGCTTATTTTGTAAATAATAGTAGAAAATGAAGATGAATCAGTAAATTATACTCTAAACACCAATGCCATGAAATCAGAAAAATAAACCATTTTCTTCAGGTAGCAGCATGTATCTAAATAGGTAAGCACTTATATCGAAAAATCATAGTATTCCTTAAATCTAAAACCTTCAATTTTTCGAAACACCATGTGTACACTAAAACAGAAGCATATGTAAAATTAGAAGAAAGCAAAAAATTATCGTTCGCCTAACTTTATTCTAATGTCAAAAATTATAAGAATATTTCCGTTTAACTGCATCACCCTGTTAAAATGTTGTCATATATTGCATAAATGCTCGTGGACACCGCAGTGAAGCAAATTGTTGCTGAAATAATTTGCTCTTGGCTTTTCGCATATGCTCAAAAACATTTAACTTACCCATTAGAAATAAGTTCATTAACATTTGATTCACTATAATCCATTTCGAGAAAGATCTGGGGAAACCTTTTCCTGTAGTTGAGATATTTCAAAAGTGTTTGTTGCGCCATTGGAATGCTAAACTTCTTAACTCTAAGGAATCGTAGTAGAAAAATATCGTCTGAAACAAAAAATATTTTGGTAATATTATCTTAATAGTATTTTTAGTTTAATCCATGATTGTTATCTAGTCTACTTAAACATAATAATATTTCCGAAAAATCTAAGTTGAACTAGTGTATAGTGTGAGCTCTAAGCAATAATATTTTCAGCAAGCTATTGTTTGCAATAATATTTTCAGCAAACAATAGCGCTTATATTTTTCTCAATTACCATTCCAGGGCTTCTATTCTTGGCAGATTAATTAGTATTTTATATATCAACCGAATAAATTGTACCTTTAAATTCGAAACAAAAAGTTTCTGACCCGAGCAAGGGTTACAATACGCTGACGGGCATAAGGTTTTTGTTCTCATGTGCCTATAGTGCATGTAATGATTTTTTTGTACTTCCGGGAATAAAGCATGTCTTTTAGTCCCTCCAAGCAGGGAGGAAAAATGTTCATGTAATCCCATGGGACTAAAATTAGGTGAAACTTAACAAATTTTGTTCGCTTATTTACATTCAGAGGATTGTTTAAATTTGTACAATTTACAATACTAAATGGGCGATTTGTTTCATCGCTAGTATGTAGTAGTAGATGAAATACATGTAGAACTACATGAGGCAGCCCCAGAGACTTGCTCAAAAGCTTGTCTGAAAGTGTTTTCTGAAGGTCGAGCCATTTGGAATGCTTTCACGTCACCATGTCCAACAATTTTGTCGGAAATGGTTTTTTTATTATTTATGGAATTTTCAATGTACCCTTCGGCGACATCTGCTGATTTCCATCCTCCATGCTTTTTAAAACATCCACATATGCACCAGAGTCAGCTAATAAAGAAACAGACTTACAAGAGCAATGTCCAATGTATAATGGTGAATTGAGTAGATTTACGAATGCTGCTACTTTTTGGGATAGTTTTCTAAATATAGATATTTTTATGGACAGGATGCATTGACGTTTGATCGTTTTGATAACGAAAAAAAAAAGCCTCGAATGAACGCTCTCAGCCTTTCTTAAAGCCAGATACTTCTGTAATATTTTATTAAAATTGACAATATTTTACTTGAATTTTTAACAACAAAATTCTTATCGATCTTTTTTTTTTTTTTTTATGGCAGTGGCACACACACTAAAGGTAGATCCTATGGCGCTCGACGAGCGGTGTGTGTGCGAAGATGTTGATTGACACGGTTCTTGAATATTTGTAGGTTGTAATTAGTGGGAAACAGATGTCCTGGAAGTGAGTTCCACAGTGATGCAGTGCGCCAGACAAAGGAGTTCTGGTAAAGCAATGTTCTAGGTGTTTCTAGTTGTACGACGAACTGGTGCGCTCCTGCCGTCTGTCGGGACTGCCTGACAGGAGTTGCCAGGGGCGGGATTATGCGGGCCAAATCCTGGGAACATCTGCCGTGAAAGTATCTGTAAAACAGAGACATCTCGGCCACATGTCTGCGATGTTCCAGACTATCCAGATTCCGGGTCAACTCCGGATCGCCGACGAGACGCACAGCCCTCTTCTGAATGGAATCCAGCAGCTTTAGGGTATGCTTTGGTGCGGCACCCCAGATATGTGAGCAATATTCTAAGCACGGTCTTATTTGCGCTTTGTACAGCAAGAGCAACTGCTGCGGTGTATAGAGTTTTTTGTTGCGAAATAGCGCACCAAGCTTCTGGGAGGCTGATTTTGCGATGTTAGCAACATGGTCATGCCATGACATATTGCTGTTGACCGAGACACCCAGCAGCCCGATTGACGAGGATGAAGGAATGGTCGATCCTGCCATAATGATGTCAGGGCCCGCTGTATTGGCCCTCTTAGTAAACGTTGCTGCTTGGGTCTTTGCTGCATTGAACTGGACCAAATTTCGGTCGCCCCAAGTTTGAACTTTCTCCAGGTCTTGATTAATTGCTGTAATCTGCTCCTGTCTGCGGTGATGAGTCTCAGTCGCTGGTAAGGGTTTTTCTGATCTAAAGTGGGAGACAAGGGTACTGTCATCTGCAAAACTGTAAACAGGATTATTCGTTTCGATCAGCAGGTCATTAATATAGATGAGGAACAGAGTTGGTGAAAGTATTGCGCCCTGAGGCACGCCCGCGTTGATGGTGGAGTTAATCTCAGCAACTATTTTCGATATATTAGACATTTCGTTTGTGATCTCAGCAGTGTGACTTACATTTGCATTCTTGGATTGGGATTTTTGTGGCGCATACCGGAACACTCCCAGTGTCTAGGGGAAGCCTTTGCTATACACAGAATTCTCCGGCTCTACGGCATGTGGCGGTAGCTGTCTCTCTTGTCGCGGCTGTGGAATACTTCTTTTTGTATTCCGGTCTTGTTCTCTTCGGTGCGAGCTTGTACCATCGTGCCGAAAAAAAACTGGGACAGCAAAATGTAGTCTAATCTGCCGGACTATTAGCTTGTTTTGAAGTTATCAGTTTGATTTAATTATGTGACTGACGGATGTGTCAAAAGAAATATATTATAATATAATATAACCTTAGTGTTAAGTATGCCACGTCGTTTGCAAGCCTAACGATAATAACGGTGCAAATACCAAATATTAAAAAAACCCGTTTTTATTTTTGTTACATTTTAAAACAATAAACATACGTATTTCCATTTTTCCTCGTACTTTTACAAAAGGTGCTAGTATTATTGTTTCATGTGTATCGTGATTGTTTCGGTATTTAACCTTTTCACTTCCATGACAACAATGATAACCCATCCTCAATAGATTTTGCATACTCTTTATAGCCTAGGAGCTATTCAACAACGAGAACTTTCTTGTCCCAGATTTTTTTCGGCGCGATGGTACGTCCTTGTCAGTTGTTTTTTTGTTAATGTAGTTTGCAGCTGATTGAATTTGAAAATGTATGCCGGACTTTCCGTGTCGTTGGACTCCATTACATTTTGCAAATCTTATTTCTTGGCTGTTGCAGCTAGTAATTTCGTAGGCTCCTGCACACCTATAGCATTTAAAGTCCTTCGTGCAATAGACCAAAGAGTGACCGTGCCCCTGGCATCTACGGTACTGCATGATGGGTTTTAATGTTTTCCTGCGCTCCCATGTGACTCTGACGTTAGAAACATCGGAACAGCATGCTGGATTTTCTTTAGCGATACGGTAGCATTGACCAGCACGATATATAGGGGCACCCTGGATTTTTCATATCGTAGATGGCCTTCGTCGTGTATTCTTGCTCCTAGGCTAAGCTTCGTTTTATTTCGTTCAGCGGGAAGTTACTGTCGAGCCCTCTCAGTACGTACGTTCTCGTTTTATGATTAGTGGTTGTTGGGGAAACACCCCAACAAGTGTATTAACTTGTCATTTTTCACCGTATAGTTTCGTGATAACACCCTGTATGAATGTAGTATAAATGAGCCATAATTAATCCACGAATATATTTATTTCACCCCGGGTAAAAGCCAATTTGTGCACTTAAAGCAGCATATTTCAGTTTTTCATTACGATCCCTTAGTTCGAACCTGTACACCGGCACTGTCGGTATAATAGCAATATATAGCAACTTTTCGCTCGTAAGGGAAATCGTTCTTATTCGTTTTAAATTTAATATATCTTTGTCTCCGTCAGTATTGTGCCAACAATAATGTGTCAAATAAAGAAAGAAAACAGTTTCTACCCTTTCAATCTCAAACGAATTCGGCATTTGCGCCATCCCCACTTTATTTGGTCTTAGCGCCAGGCCGCCAGCTAGAAGAATAAATTAATAGAGGAGTTAAAGAACAGGTAAAATTGCTGAACAAGTTTGGACAGTTCGGTTCTTTCCCAAGAACTTGTTCCATAAACCTGTTCATCTGTTCTTTTGATCAGATTGTAGCATATGTCGCACTAATTATATGTAAACAAGTTTTCACTTTCCTCTCCTCTGCGCAAAATCTGATGCAGCATCATTTTCACTATTAAATTTTACCTTTTTGCTATTTTTAAGGTAAATTAGTGGATGAGTGATTCTGTAGCCTGCACATACTTTTTTTATTTTTTACATGATTGCCGTTGCATGATTTTAGTAACTAATTTCCTTTTGTGTTAGGCTTGTGAATTACTGGAATTGTTTGTCAATCAGCAACAAACAATTTATGGATTAAGGAATATTATACCGTTATGCTTATTACTGCTGAGGGGTTACTCAATTGCGTTAACATGAAATGCTCAAAATTAGACCCAAAAAATAGTTAATCAAGATACAGTTTAGATAATTAAGCTGTGATCTAGATTTCTTTTATGTATAATGAAAATAAAATAATAATATTCTATAAATAATTTTGAAAACAATAAAATTAATAGCAAATACCTAAACACATATAACACGAAATCGGCACTTTCCGGTTGCGCTTCATATTTCGAACCAAACCAAGTTGCGAGTTGTTATTTACCTTTACATCGTTCCAAGCAAACTGAACAGGCTATCTTAGAACCTATTCTCCAGAAATGTTCCGCTCTTAACTACAACAGTGCCGCCGCGCCTCGCCGCGGCGCGCATGGTCGACCGCTTCGGAACCAGTTCAGTTCTTTTAAAAAGAACAGTTCACTGAATAGGCTACCACGGAACCAGTTCACAAGAACTGTTCCGTTCTTTTCTTAACAACTCTAGAAATTAATTTAATCAGTTCCTTGAAAACACTCAGATAGGATCTGTCTCATCACAGCTCTCCTAGATTTTCGCGCCGAAACACAACTAGCCCTGTCCTAGCACTGTTTCAGGCAACTAATTACTGTTTTTCTCATTTTGTTACGTGTTTAAAGTGCAGTCCAACGTTCACTCGAGCAAGAGCGAAAGTTCTCGTTCCCGTATTCGCGCCAAAAGGTCACACCCTTTTTGGCAATTTCTCCGTTTGTATGCACAAATATTAGAAAATATTTAGTGTACCTCTGTTATCTTTGTCCACGTTTGGACAAAGACCTCTTTTGGGCGTTTTAACGCAATTCCTGGAAGCCAGAAACGACGTAGCGTCTCTGTTCCCTTGTAATTGAAGAGAAGAAGAAAAATGGCGGTATCAGATGTGTACAATTCAAATCAATGATTTAAAGTCAGATTCCTGGTTTATTAAAGTGAAGTAGAGCACTGGAAATCAAGGTATTCTCTGTGAGAAAGAAAGTTGCCCGTATTTAAAGCATAAAAGTTGTTACATTCAAATTTCGAAGTAAGGAAAGACAAACGTTCTCATTTAAAAGTTAAATAATCAAGACTTTTGTAGTAGTTATTTAGAAATAAGTAACCTTTGTATATTTAGTATTTATGTGTGAATGAGTGAGTGCTTGAAAGTAGATAGAAAATACTGTATATATTGAATACACATGCATTATTAAATTAGATCAAAACGAATACATGTTTTAGTTCATCCAATAGATATAATCTTCCTACCCTGTGGTGATACAGTTCATTAACAGTGGTTAATTAATAAGTAAAATAACACACCCTCCTTTATGGTTTTAAGCAATTATAAGAATCAATTGTTTATTCCGACCAGTGATATTTGAGGCTTTCCCTATCCATGCTGCGCATAATAATTGTCCAGTCTTTTTAGCTTCTGTGTATATAATCGTACTATTTCGTGTGTACTTTAAAGTAAACTTTTGTACTTGAAGTTTTCGCGTATCATCCTGGAGGGTATGATGATCTTTTATTTTTCCTTGCAAGACAATCGGAGGCGGCGGTTCTTGTTTCTTAGCTTATAGTCTCTGCTTTTTAAGGTTCTCACTTCTGCGATTGCGTTTTCACTTTTACTCATCGCTGATACATTGCTTGTTGCATCATCTTCAAGGTCAGAAAGTGCCTCGAACCTGCTTTTTTTCGAGAGATTTACAGGTGTGCCAAAGTCGATCTGACCCGTTTTTTTTAAGCTAAGCATTATACGGGGCTTTTAAAAGTTCCTTAGGCGGTTCTTTCAATAACCCCATTGAGGACCCTGCTCTATTTTCGATATCCTTTTGCCTTATTGATTTCTTGGTAGCAAAACGTACTAGGACGAAGTCATTGATATTTACTAATTTACTGCACAGCAGACAAACTGCTCTTCTTCAAGTTCATTTTCAATTTGTCCTTTAACGTGTTAGATATTCATTAGAAGAACTAACCGAGCTATAACTTTCTGATTCGGCCTCGCATTCTGAGATTTTCCGTAAAATTTGAACGAATTCCATTATTCATTGTTTTCTCAGAGAAATGTTTTCTGTTGTATCAGCATGCGATCGACAGAAGAAAAAATTGCTACTTTGTGGAACTAATGCCTACGGAATTATGATGAATTCTATTATAAAGCAGAACAGAGATAAAAAAAAATGAAGAGCTGTAAAAAGGAGCGAAATCTATATAATAATCTTTTGATGAATGAGAAAAAATTTAATTTAGCGTCATCAGACTTTATGAAATCAACAGCGAGAGCAAACAAACATAAAACTATGGCTTCACAGAATTACTCATATTTAAAATAAATTTGCTTCAAACCGAAAAATAAATCAGGACCGGCAAATACAATTTTCCTTCCGGAAAACAAATGTCTTCCAGACGGCCTTTCCCATTGCTGTTAGTGATAATAGAAAGCAATTTATTTTATTGTTGTGTATACTAATTTTTAGTGTGCCAACGATTTCAAAATCGTAGCTACAGAAGTCGCAAATGAACATTTACGATCAATTAGAAATTATTATAACAACATTGGAGAGTACATAAAATTGTGTAGTGTAACTAATTTCCGAGATTAAATTAGTAGGTATTTTGAAACCACAGTGGGAAGGCATACATTGTAAGTACAAACATGTCGTAATTAATAATAAATTCTTTATTTAAACCTCTTTCAATAGTCAATAGTACAAGATATTCTGTGATAGTCCTCCTTCCCTTTTTTTCTTGAATATAAATAAAGAAACACTTCGCCATTCGCTGTTTCTTATGTGTATAATGGTATTATTAAACCAATTAGGTGTGTACAATTAAACATCAAGATCAGGGCCGGATATAGGGGGGGTGGGGGGTATGGGGATGTGACACCAAGACACTAAGGCTTTAGTATGGTCAAAAAAATCCTTACTTCGATATAATTGTTGCACTCATGTTCATAAAAAATATAATGTTTGTATAAAACTAAAAACTTAACGGAACTTCTAGAATCTAAATGAAGAGTAAAGGCTGTGTACCGGGTGTTTCACTATAAATGGAACCCCCCTTTAACTTTCTCAATTGACGTTTTAGAAAAAAACGTCAAATACAAAAAATAAAGGGTATGATGTGAAGTTTTTTGTGGCATAGCACAGTTGTATACAGGGTGTTCCACAAGTGCGGGATTAAACAAAGTTTTATTTTTTTAAATGGAACACCCTATATATTA
>JAEQML010037036.1:0-97489 GCA_016904865.1 Pissodes strobi | reverse complement strand
GTAATTTTTCTGTAGAATCCAGCAATTTAGTACAAGCGTAAGACGCAGAAAAAGCAAAAGAATGGCAACTGCACTTTAGAACAAACAAATGCGGAATATCTTAACGGAATAAAGTGGCGAGCAGTGTTGCCAGATCAGTTTTACAGTTAGGTAGTAGACTGATGTCAAAGAAATAGTAGAGTGATTAAAAAAATAGTAGATTACAAATTCACTGTCTAGCTTTAAAAAAAAAACATACCTATTCATGGTAAAACTGAAGTAAAGCAGAACTAATACCACTAACCACTAATAGTAAACTAATAACACCTGTTATTCAGTCGGGTGTAAACCATTGACGCCGACGCAGACACACAAGTGACAAGTCGTAAGTATTAGCTTTGTTTAGACAATGGTTTTAGTAAAATGCTAATGACATTTAAACGATTCAAAGAACGAGCCGGTGAATCCCTTATATTATCATTTCCTTTTATACAATGCTTATATGTATATAGAACTAGTGGTGGTGGTGCCATCTTTTAAAAGTACTTAAAAATAGCAACGTAATTCCACTTCACAAAAATACTTAAGATGTTATGTTAGAATTTTAAGATTTCTGTTTAATTTTTTTATTTTTTCTTGTAGTTTTAGGATATTTATTCAAGTATTCTGTTTTTCTCTAAATTATAGTAGAATTTACCTTTAAGAAAGTAGAATAGTAGCCAAAGGTCAAAAATAGTAGATCTACTATAAAAATAGTAGATCTGGTAACACTGTCCATAACCAACATGCAAATATATTATATATTTGACATGCATGATACCATAGAAATAGGACTTGATGCATGATACAAAGAAAAGAATAACCATAGATAATATATAAAAAAAATAGATAGACAACTTCCGAACAACGGGCCTGGACCTTATTGCTAGTGGCGCCGTGCTGCGACCTGTGTGTGAACTATATAGGCGATCCGGTGGATGGCGGGTTTTTTTAAAAAATCTGCGTTTGAGAATAGAATTGTTTATCAAATATTTTTTGTTAAACGCCAAATTTTCAAAAGTTAATTATGAACAAATACCTGTTTAAATACTTCTGAAAGAGCATGACCTAACACATACAAATATTTAATAAAATAAATTCAATAAATTTAAAGATAACACACAAATCAATAACTCAAAAATATGTAAGAAAATCTCTATAATCACTAAAATACCGACAAAAGCTCTCTCTAAATGCAACGATTAACGAAACACGAAAGAAGTAATAATAATGGCGTCTTCCGTCTTGGTTTTTAGCGCATGCTCAGTTTAAAATAATGCGTATAGCGCCCTTCTGCGACCTGTGTGTGAATTATTGTCAAGGATCTGTCATGCCCATAACAGTTTCCCTGGTATGAGAATAACTGACGCCAGCGCCGCCAGACTTACACGAGGCACTAATAGGTGCATTCTGAAGCCACTTTTGACGCCGCCCAAAAGATGGCACTAGTAGTTACGTAAATTAAATTGGTACCCCATCTTGCCTCCTGGCCCAAGGCCACCTATACTACAAGGCCATGAAGCAACAAATCATGAGTCAACACGGGTCTACCGAAATATGTGAACGAACTGTAACGAGCGTAAATTCTTTCTTGGTTTTTGAGGGTAATTATTTTTTCTTCAAACGTCAGTAAATCCGTCATTACTCGACTGTGTAGGCGGCCGTGAAGTTTCGTTTTTCTTCCGCCGGAGCTTTACTTTTCACTTTTCCGCCGGCGGAGGTAAAAGTGTTGTCATAGCAACATAGATATAATACAAACAGACAACAAAATAAGCGTCAACAACTCAAGATTTATTAAACTACAATTTGTATTTATCACTCAATTTGTGACTGCATTTTTAAAAATCACTAATTTAGGAACAAATTGGTTATTATTTAATCGAACTTACTCAATAACTGCTTATCAATACGGAATAAAAACGCAATCGGAGACGCAATCTTGAAAAATAATGATTGTTGACAGTGTCCACTGACAGCTTTATCTTACATTATATTCACCGACACCGGTCTAAGCAAGGCCACCTACGACCGTGGTCTAAGTCGCCTTGCGAACCCATTTATCTTTAATAATAATTAGATATTACTATTAAGAGATGTTTTTGCATTAATATGTCGACATTTGAAGAAAAAACAGCATATTTTATTTGGAGGAAAAGTTACTTTTCCTCCATATAAAATAATATACTATTATTTGATAGGGGTCGAGGGGCTTTAAATAAAAGGGGAATTATTTTGAAGTATGTTTTGATTTATTTTCTGCTCACCTAAATTACCAGGACGTTACCAGACATTCTTTGTCTCTGGCCTTACTAGCCTTACCTTGATCTTGCCCTTCTACTACCTATAAGACCTTTGCTTCCTTACTAATCTTAAAATAAGACAATATGGTAAAAATGGACACAAGTTTATTAATTATAAAAATAAATATGAGAAATATAGAAATTAAATAAAAATCATATCAAATATTACGAAAAAACAGGAATATTTGTAGAAAATAATTTTTTTAACACCCTGTATATGATTTTTTAAATTTTATTTTTATGTTAATAGCATGTAAATGGACCCCTTTAACCGCTTCCGTAATAAAAGCGGATTTTTTTTTCAAAAATTATTTCCGAAAAATTCACGGTATTATGCCTTAAAAAATTCGGATTTTCATTAAATCGGCTGTAATTCGAAAACGGTAATAGTTAGAAATAAACGTTAAATGACAAAATTATGGGTCTCATAGGGCACTTTAACATGCCGTATTCCGTTCAATCGTACGACGTTTCGTTTTTCATTAAATCGACCAAACGTGATTTTTATATTTTCCTAATTTTCTCGGCAACGGAAAAAGATATTTCAAATCGGTTTGCGCCAGTATCTGCACCGTCTCAGGGCCAATCGAAAAGCTTCTATAATATTTTTCGATAAGAATTTAAATAAGGCAGATATTCGATAAAATATAATTTTTGTTTCAAAATTTAGCACTCAAAAATGTATGATCCCAGGGCTTTCCCTTGAACTGCAGGGACAGTGGCGGGAACCCAATTACATAAACGTGCCAACTGTGACTCCTTTCCAACATTTCTTACAAAAAGAAAAAAACAGTAGTTTTTTGCGTTTGTAAAGCGTTGTTGCTATTAAAAAATGCAATCTCTCCAACGAAATTTTTTGGAAATATCACAAAGCCTTGGATATAATAAAAAATAAATACTATATTACTCTAAAATGTTCTTAAGCATTGCATAACAATATTTCTTAACTTAGTCCTTAGAGCTTCGTCGCCATTGCATACAACGTGCGTATTGTTGTCTTCCAATTGTATAAGAGCATCTTCGTCTTGCTGTAATTAAATTGGTTCAGATAACTGGTTGATTTAAATTAGAGACCTCTTGTAACTGTAATCGAAAACCGCCTTTTCATTCTTTTAATATTGTACTCAAAAATGTGGTACTTGGAAAGTGGAAACTTAGGCCACCTTATTTTCCATTGTTTACTCAAAGTTGAAACATCAACAACAACTCTAATAGGTAGTTAACAAACTGATTTCCCTCTCTCCTTCACAGTTTTTGCCTAAGCAAATCTGCCATAATATATTTAGTAAATATAGAACTTCATATCTACAATGGTATATACTTACCAAATGAATGACAACTACGTTTCCGCCTAAAGCCTCGACTTTCGCATCCGTAATACCTTCTTGACATAATTTTTGTTTAAATTCATTAATATTTACAGACCCCCACTCGTACTTCACATTTTTATTCAGCAACTTCTGATCCGATGAAATGTCCTTAAAAGATACATATTTCATGGAAATAACAATAGAAATTAATGTTCAACGTATATGTAAGTATAATACCATAGACTTATTAGAGCATTAACTTAAAGCTGTTTTTCGCGGGCAAATGGTTTCCTAAATAGTGAATCCTAATATGAAGTAATGATGTTTCTCTTAAACAGAATACCGAAAGATGTTATTATTCTTGATACTAAAGAGTTTATTATGCTCACCTGTACATTATGGATATTATCCTTGACATTTAACGTCCCCGTGATTGTAGATAAACTAATTCCCGGTTTTATTTCAATAGGATGAATTTTTTTCGCTACGTCTGTCTCTATGAATATTTGTCCTTGCTTGCGTTTCAGTGGCAAATTAATAACCTAGAAGCATTAAATATGCAGCAAAACACAAGCAAATTTCCTAGCCTTTGGCATCACTTTAACATAAAAGCAAAACCACCTCCGTAAATATATTAGGTATTAGCACAGTCCAACGCCTTAGCTAAATCACAATGTAAACCAACAAGTACTGTACTTGACACTTGTTTTGATTCCACAATGTCATGTGCATGATCAACTAATAAATTCATATAGTTTGAGTTTGAATATATATTAGAAGTATCAGAAAGGTGAAAAAAACATTACAATAATAATAAATAATACAATACAATTATGCATTTTTTTGATAGGGTTATTCCTAAATACTAAATAAAAAAACACAGCCAATCCACCTGGTATTCCAGTGATTTGGTTCATAAAATAAAAGAAAAAAATAAGCTTTATCAAGCAATCTCTAAAAAGCAAACTAACTCTCTCATGCTTACATACTTTAATGATTTAAGGAAATGTTTAGACTACAAACTGAAACTGAATACAGACAGACTATATAAACAAAGTGTTGAACGAAATTTAAACATCGATCCTAATTCAGTTTGACAATTCATACATTCAAAGTCCAAAAAAGTGGAATACCGGGGGAAATGAAAAATGAAACCTCTACTTTCTCAGACCCAGAGGACATAGCAAATGATTTTTCATAATATTTTCAGTCAGTATTTGAAGTTTCTTCGAATTATTATCAAGAAAATCCCAATTGTGGTGGTGGCACCATCTGTGCCAATACGTATATTTAATTTAGCTATTAAACACTGTACAAATAGGATAAGTGCAAAAATTGTCAACTGGCACGTGTCACAAGAACCATCGTGCTCAGCTCATAGACACATAAGGTTTGACATAAAGGCTCCCGTGCTCAAAGAAGTATTGTTCAGAAATCCAGATGAGATATACCCGGTACTTCCACAGAGAGGAAAGGATAGTTTGGTCCCATCTCTCTGTAAGATCTTCAAAGACTGTAGAGCTTGAGGATTCATACCTACAAAGTGGCAACAGGTAAAGGTTATGTACCTGCCGAAGGTAGGTAGGATACCGGACGAGACACCATAGTCATTCAGATCCATCATCCTATCGACGTTTATGTTGAACACGGTACGTAAGAGATAGTGCTCTAAAAGCTAACCCGCTAAGCAACTATCAATATGCATACGAAGCAGCAAAATCTACGGACTTTGAGTAGGCTGCTATCGAAATCCATAGATGATAAAGAAATAGCACTAGCACTTTTCTCGATATAGAAGGCGCCTTCAACCACGCGTCACCAGAATCGATCGGAAGAGCCCATGAAGGAAGACAAGTCACAGGAACCATCCGTCAATGGATCGAGGTCAGCTTTAAAAATAGGACTATCGTATCCACCTATGGCGAGGCACCACTTAAAAAACAGCAGTCGGGAGACGATGTCCGCAAGGAGGAGTATTATCCCCACTACTGTGGGTCATACTAGTGGCTGATCTAATCCAAAAACTTCGGGCAGGAGGCTTTCACTGCCTGGGCTACGCAGATGACTTGACGATTGTGGTGCGAGGAAAGTTCACGGGCACCATATCGGAAAGAAGCCAAAAAGCCCTTAGCATCGTAGACTCCTGGTGCAGAGAAGAACAAATGTCAGTTAATCCACATAAAACAACAGTGGTGGCATTCACCAAAAGGAGAGATTTAACAGGGCTAAAGCAAATGAGGCTAGCTGGAGAAGCTATACCCTTCCCCAAAGAGGCCAAATACCTGGGAGTCATCTTTGATCAAAAACTTACATGGAACACGCACATCCAAAAAGTGGCGCTAAAAGCCACAATGGCTCTAGGTATATGTAGAAGAATGTGTGGGAAAAACTGGGGATTGAACCCGAAAATTACTCTATGGTTATACATAAGGGTGGTTAGACTCATAATAACATATGGAGCAATCGCCTGGTCGACGAAAACCAGACAGGTAGAGGCGATGAGAAGGCTAAATGGGGTACAGAGACTAGCTTGCGTCTGTGTTACCGGAGCCATGAGCACAATGCCAACAGCAGCCATTAAATCAAAAGTATTATTAAATCAACCCCCACTCCATGTTCTCATACAAGGCGAAGCCAAATCGGTCTGTTACAGACTAACACAAAGCCAAACACCACTAATAAGAGGACACGGCACCGAAAACAATAAACTATACTGCGAGATTAAGGAGGATACAATCCTAGGCATGCCCTCGGACCGCTCCTTTCCGCAGTATATCTTTGAAAAGACATTTTCAACACAAATACCACCAAGAGACCTATGGATAAAAGGCCCACCCATATGGGCAGACATAGTCTGGTATACAGACGGCTCGAAAACCGACCAAGGAATAGGAGCCGGAATCTACGAACCAAGGACAGAGAGCAAAATCTCGATACCGATGGGCACATTGGCCACAGTATTTCAGGCGGAAATTACAGCTATCATCTTCCTCTGTATAGAGGAAATGATCAGGAGGAAGGTGAGCAACAAGACAGTCGTTATCTACTCCGATACCCAAGCAGCAATCAAAGCAGTATCTTCCAATATAGTAACATCAAAGTTAGTATAGGACTGTATAAATCTGTTAAACGACACTAAGGCCATGGAGGCAACGAGATGGCAGACGAATTAACCCGAGAAGGCTTGTCCCAGCCACTAAGAGGACCAGAACCATTTTGCGAAGTTGCAAGGCCTATAGCCAAGACATCCATTTAAAAGGGATAGAAGAAGCGGTGGTGGTTTAATCTACCGGGACATAGACATGCCAAAGATTTCATCAGCAAATCTTCGGCAAAATTAACAGCAGACTTGTTAAGTTATAATCGGAAGTCAATAAGAATCATAGTGGGACTACTAACAGAACACTGCCGACTAAAGAGACATATGAGTCTGATGGGCCTGGCGGATGATTGCTCTAATCAGAAGACCTATCCAAGTCTCGCTGAACTAAGACACAGTCATTAATATCAGCAACTTCCCCAAATATCTTTATGTCATCACAGTAACGCAGAACTTCACAGTGCTCAAAGCACTGCATGATATCATTCAAGAAGCAGTTAAAGAAAACTGATGAAAGATGCCCCCCCCCCCTGAGGGACACACGACGAAACTTCAACGGTTTCCAACAGGCAGTTATGGATTTTCACAGTTTGTTTCCGACCTGAGAAGAAACTTTGTATCCAAAAAAGCAAAGAGCCATGGACACCCAAGGCTGAGAGCTTCTGAACCCATATGTTTATATTTACCCTATCAAAGGCCTTGGAGAAGTCAGTGTATATGGCGTCAACTAGACACCTTCTCTCCAAGGCCTCTAACACATAGTAAGAGAGAACCGTCAGATTAGTCACGGTGGACCTACCACCAACAAAACCATGTTGCTCATTGATAATCGTACGCCCCAAAAGGGGACCTACTTGCGATGCAACTATTGACTCAAAAATCTTCGTAAAAATATTGATATGACTGTTGTGAAACGAGTCACAACAGGTGATACAATATTTTATAACTTGCTCTCGGACTATATTATTTGTCCTTTTAACTGCTAAACAAATTCCGCCGTAACGGACAGATCGGCAAAGTAAGCCACAAATAATTTCCAAGAAAATATAACTTGCATAAAAACCTTTGTCAGTTTCCGATCGAATCGATCAATACTCGCCGATCTGTTAACCGACCCACTTGCAAACATGGCCTCTAGAACCATCCAATCAGAGCAAGCGTTTACCCCACTCATTTAATGCACTCAGCGATCGCGACACTGACATCATCCCTTAACAAAATTCAGTCTTTAAGTTGCTTTCAATAGAATGCGTTTTACCAATCGTCCTCAATTGTTCAACGACAAGAGCACTGCCATTGTGGATTGTTATTTTGCTCTTAATATATGATTCAACAGTTTCCTTCGTTACTGTATTAGCTGTTTTTCCAACTTACAGCCACATTTTACTTTCAGCCGCCGGTAACAGGTTATTTTGGTTTATTGCCTATCCTCGGGAAGTTCGTGGTTTGCGTTTCACCTGGATGAAAGGTGCTTCTTTTGTAGAGCCCTGAGGAAGATTGCCAGTTTGTATCAATGCATCATTTACAGCCGAGTTAACTTGACTTAGGGTGACAGTATTTATTTTATCCATCTGTGCCACATTTAAATAGCTAATCGGCAATTGTCTATTGTTGTTCGCATTCGTCGAGTTGTCCAACTGTTTTAGTGTTTTGATTGGAGATTGAGGTTAGGATCATTCTGTTTATCCAAGCTATCTTTGGCGTTTGGTTTTGCAGAACTGGAGAGGCTATTGATCGTGCTAACTTCACTGTTGTATGCGCCATCAGCTGAATACCTAGCAGCTGGTTGATCACTAGATGTTGCCGAGTTTCCATGTATTTCGTTAAATTTTTCTTGATTAGATTTGCTCCAAAACGTCGATTCTACGACAAAAAGCTTTCTCCCACATTCGAAATTCATCCAAAATTTCAGCTTTACATTTCTGCATCTCTAATAAAATTGCTTCATGGCATCGCTACTTGATAAGGTTGATTGGCCATTGTGGTCGTTAAACTCATTGTTCTTGTTGTTACAGCATTTGATTTATACATTTAATATATACATTATTTATATTACAGTACTGTAGAACTGCCAGCGAACCGATTTATATTTTTAAGAATTCTGTTAACAAAACCCGCCTGTACGCTGCATTAAAATCGTCGATTCATATTTTATTGTCGGTTTGAATATTTCATAACTTTTTGGGAACCTCTTGGTTGCCGGATTCCAATCACCGGCCGATCATTTCTGAGATCGTTAGATCGTTTTGGGACCTCTGTTTTTATCTTTCTACCCGGCTGCTGCTTTTTTGTAACATTCGGTTGTTAGTCCCGAGTAATAGGAATGTACAGTTCTGTTCATAAAAAAGTGGGACAGCGTTTGTACATTGTAAACCTGCCTGTGATGTTCCAAATTTCAAAATAAAGTGATACAGATTTGGCATTTAGCAGATTTCCGCCACAACTTTTAAAAAAAGTCGATTTTACAATCTCAGAAAATTGTTATTTAAATAATTATCAATAAATGAACAGTGTATTAAAAAAAAACCTTAACAGTAAACAACAACAACAAAATATTTTAAATAAAAATAATAATTTATAACAAACACTTTCTAATTAGTACTTAGGCATTGCACCATTTTCCCTATAACATAATTTAGCCGGGTAGGTATTGAGAAATACAAGTTTATAATTAAATTTGGGGTTGTTTCAGTTAGTTCCTGCCAGGTTTCTACTATTTTACCAACAAGTGCATCCCTATTTTGCAGTCCAAATTGTGAATCATACATTCTTCTAGTCATTAATCCCCATATGTTTTCTATTATATTAAAATCGGGGCATTTCGCGGGCCCTAATAGGGTTTCTTTATTATCCTGTTGTACAGCGGCGTGCGGTCCATGGAAGCAAGGGAAGCATTGCTTTCCTTAAAATTCTATACTATTTTGTCTCACGAATAATAATTATAAAAACGAAATAATAATCTTAGTGTGAAGCACGTTTCAGTGCATATTTCATTTTTGTGTTCTTGCCTCCAATGTCGCAATCGGCCATGGTTCATGTCGAGAAGAACAAACGGCCCATGGCCGACTTCGACATTGGAAGCTGGATCCCAAAATGAAATATATACTGATACGATACCTGCTTCACACTTATTATTATTGAGACAAAATAGTATTAAATTAAGTATTGTTTCTAGAATTTTAAGCGAAGCAATGCTTTCCTTGCTTCCATGGACCGCACGCCGCTGCTGTAGTAACCACTCTCTGATTATTGCAGCGTTATGCACGGCACAGTTATCATCTTGAATTATAAAATCATGGTCCGGAAAATGTTCTAAAACACTGGGTAGCATAATATTTTTTTTCTAATATATTCCTATAGTTGACCGCATTGAATCTTTCCTCCATAGTGTCCTTGGTAGCTGATACAAGCCCATATATTGACTGAAAATCGTCCTGATCGATCGGAATTATTAATATATGATACTTCAAACCTAGTTCCACGGGGTCTGTAAACCCTTACGTGACCGTTAAATGTCGACTAAAAAACGTTTCATCAGAAAATACGACTTTATCCCAATTTTCACGCTATATATTGTTTAATGTGAAAAGAACTCTTGCCTGTTCATGTTCCTCTTTTAAAATATATTTTTTAGCAGCGACATAATTTGCTAGAGGCGCTTCTTTTATTCTGGTACATGCAGTTGGTCTTGAATCAGAAAAATGTGTTCGCTCTATTGCATTTCGCGCTACTTCAAAGGGGTGATCTCGCAAGTACTCGACCAAAGCTGCATCTTCTTCCTGAGTTGTGATTCTAGGTCTTCCGGGAGGCTTTTTCTTGTCGAGGGTTTCAAAAACCTCCCATCTATTGTTTATTTTTTGAACGGCGTTTTTATTTTTATTTATTAAACGGGCAACTTCTCTAACTGGCACACCATCTTCTAGATAAACAATTATTTTAGCCCTTTCAACGTAGCTCAACTGAGGCATTTTGTATTTAATTTAAAAGCTTCGCAATAATTCCGTCAAACTATTTTTTAAAAATCAATTTAAAACTGACGCATATTTTAAAGTCATCCTGACTTTTGAAAGTGACATTTTTTGAAAGTCTGATTTACACTAGTGTAAAATCACTGTCCCATTTTTTTATGAACAGAACTGTACTATTTCTAATAAATGCCAGGTGTCGATTTAAATTTTTAAAAGTTTATTTAAGGGAATACTCTCTGGTATTTATTGAATCACTTGATGTCAATGCATTAATTGTGGTTTCCGCCGTCATGTTACCCTCATATTAAACGAGAATTCAGTCGTTTATTATCTTAGAATTATTCCTTGTATCAAATCACTTGGCATGTTTCAGCCTATTACTACTTCTTGATCCGACGTAGTTTTTTTTAATCTCGTAGAAGGAGAATGGCAAATTGACGGAAACCAATCGAGAGTTCTTCTAAGATTACCTTTCAAGGCGAGAAGAAGGTTTGCTAGTGCAGCCATATAGAGACTCCACATTTAGTATTGTGATTTAATACGACCCTTTTCTTTGGGGATATATTGTGGTATCTTGATGTGTTGACACGACCGATTTTTCGGGATCTAAATACTGTACTAGGTGAGCATTTTCTCTGGAATTATTTTTTTTTCCGCGGACGACGCCATGATGCTAATGGTTTTTTCCCATATTTCTAGAGGCTTTCCACGTTAGTCATATAAGACCGAGACCGTCGAATCTCCCACAGCCCTCACACACTAACGAGGTAATTATTGCTAAAGTTTTTTTGCCTAAAGTACTGATTTAATTGATTTATCTGTGTTAATCTTTTTAGTCCGCCATTTGCTTTGCGTAACTTTAATTTTGATCGTATGGAGTTTATATATTTTTTTAGGAGTGACTCATACCTATCATTTTTTATATTTAAGTTGTCTGTGCCTTAGTATCTCTTTTATTTGGTGATGGTCATTGCATGGTTTTTTTTCTGGGGAATTTGTTTTATAAACAAAATATATTTATGCAAGGGGAGGCTATGGTTTTTTATTAAAGTAAGGGGACTTTGTCTAATGCGCACTGGGTTATTTCAGGGTTTTACCAGCAGCCTACCACCTTTTACTACCAGGCTACCACCTTTACTACCAGGCTAACACTTTTGCTAGCAGGCTACAAGTTTTACTAGCGGGCCATAACTTCAATTAGTGGGCCACAGTTCAATTATCAGCCAATCTTGAGTTCTCGGCTAGTTTTTTTCCTCGGGGCTATCAAATAGCTATACCTGAGGTATCTATAGGTGCCCGCCGCCTCCACCAGAGTTCGACAACCGGATTTGGGTATCGTACAAAAGCTTTATCTTTCATGAATTCGTTTGTTTATCAGTTTAATATAATCGCTCTTAATTTTCCTTCTTTTAATATAAATCAAACATTGACCGCCAAGCTCTGAGATGATAGATCATTAATTGTATTTTCATTTATTCACTGGTTTATCGGACTGGCTAATCTAATTGGTCTGAATTGTCTCTCTTTTTACTATAAGTCAAGCAGTGACAGGTTTTAAAACAGTTTCCATAATTGTATTATTTTCATTCCTTTATCGAGTAATATATCCACTCTGAACTTTCTTTCTTTATAATATAAATCAAGCATTGACGGCCAAGCTTTCAATAAGTTTTATTCTAATTTTATTCCTTTTATTAATTTATAGAGTAATTTGATTTAATTATTGTGGCCGTTCATTGCTACATATTATTATTGCTACATTTAATTGATGCAGCTAGTAAAGCACGCATACCTAGATGTAATTAGCTTAGTTAACATCAAAGTGATCACTTCGATTTGTAGTGTTTAGTGCATTTACTTCTAAGGCATACAGTACCGAGTATTAACAACAGAATTGGTCTCCGTACAATCACCATATGGTACCAATTTATTATTAGTTAAATTTAATAGTAATTTGACATTCTTTTGTCTTTAACTTGCCATTTTACTCCAAACAAATTGTTGCTATGTTTAAAAAAAAGAACTTAGTAGCAAATATATTGTTCTTAAATTTTAGATTGTGTTTTCTTGTTTAGTTGAGATTAAGTGCCTTTTTGATTTAATAAGCGGGCCTATCCACCCTGTAAAACACTCGCGGAGCTATTTCAGTTTAGTTGGACAGAACTGGTGGCGATCTAACGACCCCACTACCGGGGTCGGACATTTGCAATACGACTCTCCGGGGCTACTTCCTTTTAATTAAAAATCTTTACTTTTAACTTCAAGAAGAAAAAAACGTGTTGCAAGGTCTGATTACTCAATAGTAGATTAGTACTTACCTTTACATGTAATATTTTATGGTGTGTTGTGAAGTATAGCAATAAATAAATAAATAAATAATTTTACATCTCGTTATAAGACTAATAAAAAGAAATCCCAGTGTATGGTTTTCGTTGCTTACCTCTCCCCATTTATATGGAATCAGATTGACATCTGGATTACTGTGTACAACAAGCTCTGTTAAGTTAGGCGCCGATACTGGCGGCTTCGTATACGATTCAGGTACAACCAAAGTGGTAGGCTTCAAGTCTTTAATTAACTTATTCGCTTGGGTAAAATTGAGCGAAGTGTCTATCGCACAATGCGCTATCTTCATCTGCAATGGTTGGTACGGGGCTAAAGCTTCTATATAGTCATAATCGGGCTCTAAAAATGGGATTTGTTTGTTGACTTGAAACAATGAAATACTTCAATCTACCTTGATACTGACCTGTGAATACAATACAATTTCTAGGATTATGCCCCCATAGTTCGATAAATTGGACGACATCGCCAAATCTGAGACTTGGATGTCCGCAAAACACTACGCAAGGCTAAAAAACAAATAGAGTTAGATCTCGTGTTTCCAATACTAGATACACATATTTACCTCCTGGAAATCAGTACTGAAACCATCCGAATATATATGCTTAAAGTGTTTCAATTTTGAATTTTTTACTAGCATCGCATGAGGAAACGGTTCGTCAGGAACATACACCTAAAAACCAATTTTTATCGACCTTTACAGTGGTGATTACTAGCCAACTAATGTACCTTATTTTGCTTGGCTGAACTCAACCATTCCGCTAAAATATTAGAATACGCCAGGGACGTGTCGGCGACTGGTGACACGAAGAACATCGGACAATTAGACACTCCCAACTCCTGCATTTTTACTGACAAACACTCAAACAAATCGTACACTACACCTGTGGGATAGCACGGTATCAAGACGTTTCCACCTCCTCTCAGAGTCAACCCTGAAGAAAAATTTGTTCATAATGTAATTTCATTATTTAAAATTATTATATTAATGATTGAGTTTAAAAAACACAGAATCACATACCAACTACTACACAAAGCACTCCCAACATTGAATCCGGATTACTAATAGGAGTTTGGGTTAAGTCTGTCATAATAAAAACGTCGGCATTCTTCAGGGCGTTATGATCCATAGGTCTTGGATGTGTAGTCAGTGTGCTAGAACCACTTAAATAGACTATTTTCTCATGGTCAGAGGAAATAACCCAGTTTGCCGAGCCTAGGCAATAGCCCGAACTTGCCGGGATCACTTGTAACGCCCCGTAAACGTCCTATAATAAAAGTGTTACAATATATCACTATCTACTATTAGCAATGAATCAAACCCCTGAAATTGGACAATCGAGCCATAAATATCTGTGAAAGGCTGAGCACAACTATCTCGTCTCAGTTCATATATGTACATATCTGTCAATAATAAAAGAAACTGCAACTTGTTCTAAAAACATCTTGATCTAAAATGACTTACGATTTTTTCATTGTATCCAACCATTTGAATTCTTGATAGACTGGCATTAACATTGCTCATGTTATAAATTTGTTTCCACGACTTGGGCATAAAGGCTTCTTTTAAGGGAAAGGGACATTTATCCACAAAGTTCTTCCACTGAGTGGCAAAACTGGACTTCGGACATTGCTCAATATAGATAACTAATTCTTCTAGCAAAAGCCTAAAAGCATTGACAAAAAATAGCTATGATTTGCTTGTTTTTGAAGCTAAGACATATAATATGCATTAGAAAAAAATAAAATACAAATTACCTTCCAATATGTAAAGTAGGTTCAGTGGCATATACTCTACCTTGGAATCCTGTGCCTTCTGTAATGAAAGGTAGAGCCATCATACACAAGTAATTTGATATAAGTATCACATCGACTTGAGAAAAGTCAATTAGTTTATCGAGGGGAGGAGAAAACTCCGGTGGAGAATCTACAAATATCCTTTCACCATTTTCTTTTAACTCCTAAAAATTAAAATACTTTATTTATTAGCACACAAGTAAGTAGGTGCTGACTCCTTAAAAACACATATAAGTACTTCTTTCTATACTTTATTGTATTGAATAACCTAGTAATGGTGCAGACGAAAGCAAAAATCAATAAAATTAAAGCAGGCAGGTACTTACGCCTTCTAAATCTGGATCTGAAACATCTGGAGGCATATAATTGCTTAAATTAAGTAGCCTGTTTGAGGGAACAAAAGATAGAGGCAAAAAGTTTAAAACTGACTGCATCGATAGGCCACAGTCCAACATGACCGTTATTTCCCGAAAAGTGAGTATGTGACATGGTTTATTGGGGTCGTTGCTCAAACAGTACTGAAATCAAATAAACGCTATTACTAGGTAGCACTTTCCTCTGGTAAATTCAGGGTATGAAAATTAATAAAAATTGTAACTTACTAGTTTCATGTTTGCACGGCTCTTGTATCAACAAATATACAAAAACTGACAATGTATTTAGTTGCTCCTTCGCATTTTTTTCAAATGATACTATTTAAAAGTAGTTTTTAATTCTTATTTTATTACCCGAAAAATATAAATAAATACGCAAAGAAAACACCGGGAAAAAGTTTGGTTATGTTATAACATGACATGATTGACATGTGACGTGCAAGTGCCCTTAGTTTTTTTGTTAGTAAGGCAACGTCGCGTAGTGGCCATTAGAGCGCCATTACAAGCCATCCATAAAATATATTAATAGCTTCTAGATGAACCTTTCAAATTTCAAGCATAAAACGTGCCGACAGAATTTGCACTTATTATTTTGTCGGGCCATATTTATTTGCACAAAATTAGGATTTTGGCTTAAAAAAACACAACTTAAAATTAGTGCAATTTGATGCGGCTGAATTTTGAATATGTTTTTGAAAATCTTAATGTCTGAAAAATAATGATCTGATATATTATACTCAAACAAACTTCGAAAACTAGACACCTCCAAATAAAAAAAATGCAACCGGCATAATATAAAAGAGGTCGTTTAGTCAGGTAATATATAGTTGCCAGCTTGTTGCATACGGCTAGCGGCTTTCGGATTTTCAACCTCTTTTGGCATAACATATATTATTTCCTGATAATTTTAGCAGAATTTTAATGTAAGCGTTTACCGGATAGAATGTTGTATTTAGTTGTGTTAATTCACAACATCATGCACATGTAGTAAACACGTAAAAAAACTGGAGAGTTAAGAGCTAGATCTAGCAGGGTAACTAATCAGCCTTCAGTTTACCGAATGTCTTTGCGGTGCAATGAATTGTCTGGATATGCTCTGGTGGCTCAGATGCTGCACCTCTGATACGGCGGCCCGGGGTTCAATTTCTGTCGGTTTTTAAAAAAGTTTTTTGAGATTGTGTTTGTAAAAAGTATTTTTGCTTCATTTTGCGCATGCCTTGGGTTAGTTTTAGTTAGTTCCTATTTTTTGGACCGCCGTAGTAAACGAAGCGAGCGGAGGGTCATGCGTGAAGTGAAATAGTACATTAGGCTGATTGGGTGTCGCGCTAGGTCTAGCTCCAAGTGAGAGATGGTTACTCGGGATAGTATCTCTAGAGCTAAAGCGAGAAAGAAATAATAATCCCATTGGTGATTGATGAACATGAACCAAACTATGCTCTGACAATGACAGGACGTTGAAATATAAGACGTTGTCCGTACCGCATCAGGGTGCTTCCGAGTTGCGCGCGCACTTTGACACGGGAACCCCTACACTTGTCCAAGCACGCGCATTACATTGTTGACAAACAACATATCAGGGTTAAGGAGGGCTAGACTAGCCCTCCTTAATCAGGGTCTAGCGAATTGCTGTCAACTGATACGTAGCTCAGTGGTCGGATACTGAGTCTGCAATACGGCGGCCCGGGTGCGAGATTTCAGTTCATAGTGCAGTTGTGAATGAGAGGCGCGTGATTAGCTAGTTACTTGAGGTGACGCATGTCGTCGCGATGCAACCAGTTGTTTGCAAGTCAGCAGATGATCTAGCCACGGTTGGTTTTTTTTAAGTAAACAGTTTTTTCTTCATTTTTGAGTTTTTCTTGGGTATAGCTTGGGTTAGCAGTTCGTTAGTTTCCTTTTCGTGATCCCCGGACCGAGCGAAGCGAGCGGAGGGCCATATACTTGCCAATTGTAGGTACCTTAAATCGCATGCATTCACAAGTGCACTATGAACTGTAATATTGCTGCCCGGGTTCAATTCCAATTAATATTATGTGTAAAAAGCTTTTTTCTTCATTTTGGGCATGCCTTGGGTTAGTTTCGGTTAATTTCTGTGAAAGTTGCGCCCCCGCAGCGAGCGAAGCGAGCAGAGGGTCCTGCGTGAAGAAGTGTAATATTATACATTTTTCTCAACAATGTGATGCGCGCGCAACTCTGAAGTCCCCTGATGCGCATAAAGCGATCCTTTACAGCTCTACTGCCATATTAGCCGCTTGGTGGGTTAACGTCACTTTACTTCACTCGCTCCGGGGGCAACCAGACGAAACTAACTGAAACAAACATAACCTTAAAAAAATACAGAAGACATTGTATTGCCCCCGACGGGAATTGAAGGCAGGCCGTCCGCATTGCAAACACAGAATCTAACTACTAGACCATCTACACCTGATCGTCTAACCAGACTGGACCGTAAATAAATTGAAAGTGACGTTAATCCACCGATCAGAAGCGACTAATATAGCATAGTGCCATCTTAAACAGCCTCTGATGCGGTAGGTGCAAGGTGCAACGTCTTGTCATTGAAATGGCGGCAACGCGGCATCATTCAAACACATAAACATAATATAAGTTATTGTTAAAATACATTTGCACCACAGAAACAGATAATAAGTTAATAAAATAAATGATCAGAAAGGAAGGACACAAAAACAATTAAATTTATTCTCTGCATCGATAATAAAGGTTAAATGTTAAATTGTTTGTTATTTTCTTCCTGTTGCCCTACTTCGTTTAAGTAACTATGACGTCATGACATTTACTGTTTGGAGCATGTTGTTTTAAGCTGGCCAAAATTCGCCTAGGTATCTGTTTGATCGGGGATTATTGGTTCTGAATGTATTTATTTTGTTTTTTTTTATTATAAAAGTATTTTTTCCATTCAAAACCAGATTGTTTTCTGTCTGTACGACCCAAACGAAATTCAAAACGGAATTGACGTAAGCTGCTTTCATTGGTTTATGCATGGTTGCCAGCTCGTTGATAACGACTTTCAGATATTCATCTTATTTTGGTAAAATGGGATTTTGGGAACATGGGAACGCATACTCAGACGTCATTGTCTCTTGTCTCATTGTTTGACGTTTAGAAGGTTTGTGTATGTGTGTATTGTAATTAATCCAGTTTAGGCAGATTTTAAAACAAATTATTGTCTCATACGGTCTCATTCATCTACAGGACCTTTCTAGGAAAATATAATGGTAACGATGAAAATATAATCCTTCCGCTTTATCACGTTTATAACTAACCCTCTTTGAGGTTATAAAAATCAGGACTTTTAATATTCCATAAACAATACACCTCTTTCTATAATCGAATAATGAATGAATTTCCTTTCAGATTCGATTCATATTAATTCAGAACAGAGCAGGAAAAACTCGTTTAGCGAAATGGTACATGAATTTTGATGATGATGAAAAACAAAAATTAATCGAAGAAGTACACGCTGTTGTAACAGTTCGAGACGCGAAACATACCAATTTTGTTGAGGTAAGTTAACCCGAGCTCAAATTCAACTGCAAATGTTTTACTCTTAGCCATGACAGGATATAAGGTTGTAAATAGGGTTTTGTGCTCTGATTTTGCAAAAAACAAATTGCACTAGAAAGGGGGTGTCCCATAAGGTAGTTTAAGCCAAAGAAAAGTCTCCAGTTCAAGTTTTGACACGTTTCCAGCAGATATTTAATTCAGTGTTTAGTTCTATTGGTTTACAATTTCAGTATTTTTATTTCGATTATGACAATTTAAACTGTGCATTATGTTCCTTAAAAGCTATCTTGTTTTTTCATTTGGTTTAAGGTCAGTTATGTTTGCTCCTATCAATTTGTTTTTATTCTGGTAATTCTGCTATTTTACTGTCTTTGCTTATGTACCATCTGGACTTTGTTCTGTAGAGCACTGTTAATAATAAATAAATAAATAGGTATCACAATCTTCATCACTATAATATATATGTTGTTTTAGTTTCGAAACTTCAAAATTGTGTATCGTCGTTACGCCGGTCTCTACTTCTGTATCTGTGTCGATGTAAACGATAACAACTTGTGCTACTTAGAAGCCATCCATAATTTTGTAGAAGTTTTAAATGAATATTTTCACAACGTGTGCGAACTAGATTTAGTGTTCAATTTTTATAAGGTATACACAGTGGTAGACGAGATGTTTCTGGCTGGCGAAATACGGGAGACGTCTCAAACAAAAGTCCTTAAGCAATTGTTAATGTTAAATTCTTTAGAATAATTTTATATTCTAGTTGGTAAGTCTATGTTCATGTATGATATATGTATTATAATGTTAAGGTGAAAAATCTCCTGTCAGAGATGATATTTAAAATCTAATCCTTGATGGGTATAAGTAATTATTATAGAACTGGTTATATCATTACTAGATAATATCTTTTTAGTTTGTAATATATATTATTTGACATTGTATATTTATTTTGTTTAAATGGAGTACATTCCACATGAACAAATAATAATAATAATAATAATATTGATGTGCAATTTGAGGTGTATACAAATTTAGGTTCTCTAGTTGATTTAGGTGAAATGTAGAGTGGTATTGATTGAACTTGAATATAGTATTAGTACATTAAAAACGCGTTTCTAATGAGGATGCTGCCTATAATATTTATTGTGTGTTAAATTCTATTTCTAGGGAATCGTTACAAAACTTTTTAATTTCTAGGGACAAAATACATTATTATTGTATACATTTTCAAATTTAAAATACCTGAAACATTAGTTTATGAATATATGTAGTAAGTAATACTTTCGTAATTTTCAAAATGTGGATAAATGCATCTTTTTTTATCATTTATTGCTTTGATTATAATTTATCGATCATGATTATGTATATTACATTTCAGTAACATATCTAAAGTGTAAAGTTTGTTTGCAATGTTTGAACAATATATTATTGCAAATGAAAAAATTGTCTTTGCTTTGGTTGTTAAAGTAAAATTAATAAAATTATATTTGCGACAGTGGCGCTCTTAAGGGAGGGCTCATAAGCCAAGTCAAAAACATATAAATTTATTATTGCATTGCATCGTTACAAGTGTATGTTCTATTTTACAATAATTATAATTACAAAGATTATTCACCAAAAGTTGCAAATTTAGATTCTTTTGTCGAATTTCGTACTAAATTGTAAAACTTGTCAGAAAGTTGTACTGAATCTAATGGTTTTGTACTGAATCCAGTACAATTGTATTGAAACGACAACACTGGTTTCATTAAAAACGAGTGTATCGCGACAGCTTTGCTTTTGGCTGCCATCAAGGTCGAAAGTTACAAACCTACAAAGAAGGAGGATTCTTTGTGAATGTATTCGTATGTAAGCTGCTGTATGTTTCGTAAAAAGTGCATCCAAAGTACGGGCACGTATTACAGTAAATAATATTTCACTTTTTGCATGGTCCTCCGCTCGCTACGGGGGCTCAAGAAAATGAAACTAACCCAAACGTAACACAAGACATACCCAAAATCAAGAAAAAACTGCTTAGAAACTTAAAAAAATAAAAAAAGCAGCGGGGTTTGAACCCGAGCCGCCGCCGATAGCCACAGAATTGAGACCTAACCATCTAAACCTCTAGACCACGACGGCTCCTGCTACAAATTCATTGCATCGCGAAGATATCGAATGCAATCGCTCGAGTCAACGCCACCTACACTAGATGGCGTGGGAGACGCTTTTACCTTGATGGGAGCCAAAAGCAAAGCTGTCGCGGGACACTCATCATTAAATATCCAAGAAAGTGTGCTACTAAATGCATCTTAAAGAAATTTTCACCTAAATTTACAAGTTTGGCAACGGTGTTAACAGATTGTATCGTTATTATTGGCTTTTTAAGATCCTTTACAGTCATACGCCACTATGCTATATTAGTTGCTTCGGATTGGTGGATTAACGTCACTTTCACTTTCTCTACAGTCGAGTCAGTTTATTCTAAATGGTCTAGTGGTCAGATTCTGCGATTGGAACGTGGACGTCCCGCGTTCAATTCCCGTCGGGGCCAACACATGTTTTGTTTATTTTTTTTCAGGTTATGTTTGTTTCTTTTTGTGAATTTGGGTTATTTTAGGTTAGTTTAGGTTAGTTTCAGTTAGGTTTGTCTAGCTGCACTCCGGAGCGAGCGGAGGGTCATGCGTTAAGAGTTAACAGTACTCTAAAGTGACGTTAATGCCACCAATCAGAAGCGGCTAATACAGCATAGTGGCGTAGAACTGTAAAGGCTCGTATTATGCTTATTATTGGAATTAAAAACTAGTATAGTAACGCTTATCACATACCACTGGTATGTGACGCTTATTGAAAACGCATTAGTATTTAAGGCCATCACAGACACTTTGCATAACATCGTAGTATAAGACCATAAGGGTTTCGACCAATCACAGCCGATATATCGAACGGACATATGACTAAAACCCACATATTTAATACTCCCAAATATATGCTAAAACCAGTGTTTAATTGGTCCCGCATAGCACAACCTCCGTAATTCATTCATTCTTACTTATGCAAAAGTTATATGGCGTTCGATACTTATATCGGCTGTGATTGGTCGAAAATTCTTATGATTCTATGCTAGGGTGTTATGCGAAGTGTCTGTGATGACTTTTAGCACCAATGCGTTTTCAATAAGCGTTGCTATACTAGTTTTTAATGTCAATAATAGCAGCATGTGGTTAAAGAAATGATAATAGCTCATGTATTTTAGCTTAGATTAGGTAAGAGTAAGGATACCGCGCATGACATTAAGCCAATGTACTGAAATTGAAGCCTTTTCAGAGCGGCGGCCATTATTTATGTGGCAAACACATCTATTGTTGTGGCGGTGCTATTTTGCAGTTATTTTGTGAGTTTTTGAACAAAGAGAGATAAAAACTAAGATTCATAATGGTAAATTGTTCGGCATATGGTTGCAAGAATCGAAGTGAGAAGAAGGAGCCTGGAATTTCATTTCACAGGTAATTATTGTCTGCTGATCTTGTAGTTTATTTGCATATTTCTTATTTTAATAATAATGCATAATGTACACATTGTGTTACCTCTGAATATATCATGGTAGGAATGTTTATTTAATTATCGAGAGTAATTTGATACCCGATCTTGGATATTTTCAGTCATCAAATAATCAATAAAGCCATAAATCGTCTTCAAAGAGAGTCATTCAACAGAGGCGTAGGTAATATATTTTTCATACTCTACCTATAAAATGGCTATATTATTTTACGACTGAAAATTACTTTAACTTATTAATTATTATGTATTACTTATAATTCCAATTAATTTATTGAAGTTACCCATTAATTTATGTGGCAGCTGGTAACAGGCTTTTTCTCATGTTATCTGTCCTCTTCTTTCCTTGTCTAAGGATTTTAGTATTTCAACCTTAGACAAGGGAAAAAAGATTTCAACAATTGCCTCTTTCTTTGGTTTGTCATTATATATATCAACAGATGGCGCTTATATAGTATTCATGATATGCCTTATAAGATCCTTTACACAAATAGTGCACTATATAAAAATCGGCCTCTCCTATTGGTCGATCCGCATGGCTTTCCGCTCGCTTCGCTCGCTACGAGGGATCAAGAAGAGGAAACTAAACAGGTGCTAACCCAAGACATACCCAAAATCAAGAAAAAAATTGTTTAGAAACATAATCTTAATTTTTTTTTTTAAATAGCAACGGGGTTTAAACCCGGGCCGTCCAGGTGAGACCCGGCTATCTAAACCTCTACACCACGTGAGCTTTTGACAGAAATTGATTGCATCACGAAGACATATTGTAAACGAGATGGATCGACCAATAGGAGAGGTCGATTTTTACATAGTGCACTACTTGTATAAAGTATCTTAAAATGCTTACGATATGGTCCTGGCTTGAAGCCAGCCAAATCAGTGCGGCTATTCTTAAAATAGGAGAAAAAGAGGACTCCCTGGGGACTACTCACTCACTTCTTCTCCTCAGTTTTCTCTATGGATTATTCTTGAAATCGAGGAATATGAGAAAGAAACACGATTGCCAATTTTCAGATGAGAATTTTGACCAATCAAAAGGCAGAAAATTTCGACTGCCAAGAGTGCCAAGAAGAAAGCACATACCGACATACCTAACCCTAGTTCAGTTCACTTCCGATTCGTCTTCGGTCGAGTGTACACAGCGACAAGAGAAATTTCTTCGTCTTTGAGTGTACACGTATCGGGTATCGGCCATTTTGTCTCAGCTTCATATACATATATGATAGTTTGGGAGCCTCATGGTGAACGTTCAGGGGCCGTTTAGATTCCTCGAGGAAGATTCGGACGTCCAGCCGGGGGTTGGAGCACCGTGCATGCACAAGATTTAAATGTTTGTGAACGTCCAGCCGGTGGTGTTCGAACCTTAAAACAAGCCGTGCATGTACAAGTCGGAACCCCCAGGAGTACATACTCGACATACTGGAGGCTCCAAAAATAGTATATCTATCCAACAAGGTGTAACTTATCTGGGATGGGTCGCCCCAGCTCTAACTAAGCCTGGATAGGAGTCTTTTCTGGCTGAATTTGCTCACGCAAAAGGCCACTAGAGAGTGTACTACTACTACTACTCTCTAGTTTATTAATTTCAAATTATTTATTAGGGTTCCGCCATTCATTTCGGCGCGTATATAGTTTCATTATTTTAATCTTAAAACACCAAAATGAAAAGTAATGAAATTACAGTCGGTTCTGCCGAGCAAAAAAAGATTACCATTGAACGAAAAGAGTTAATCTTAATGTTGAATTTCTCACAAGAAAGGCCCCAAATGTATACAGTGAATTACTCCACAATATACAAGAGCTCATTCTAAATCTTTGTGGGAAGAACTTGCCACAAGCCACAAAATTAAATGGCCTACCTTATGCCAGTAAAGCACCCGATTAAAATCCATTACAAATCACAACCCAAACGCTAAAAATGAAAGATGCTCGTGCTCGTCTTTATGTAACTTGAAATTGCTACAAAAATGATGAAAGATGTTTGCTTTTCTTCATGTACCTATCAGAGATTCCAACAAAAACAAAAATGTAAACCATCGAAAAACAATTTTTTTTAGGTTATAGTCTAGTCTATTTTCAATTATGGCCTTTTTCGTAAGAAAATTCAGCTAGTAAAGATCTCTATCCGGCTTAGTTAGAGCTGGGGCGACCCATCCCAGATAAGTTACACCTGATGGATAGAGATACTATTTCTAGGGCTCCCTGTATGTCGAGTATGTACTCCAGGGGGCTCAGATCGTTGCATGCACGGCTTGTTTTAAGGTTCGAACACCACCGGCTGGACATTCACACACATTTAGATCTTGTACATGCTCGGTTAGAGTCTTATGCAAAGGGGCTTCACTCAATGCAGATATAACCAGTTGCTGTCAGAGACACTTCCCATCTCCACAGGGCCCACAGCCCCAATCTCCTTCAGATCACGTAATCACGTGCGAAAATCTGGAAGAATCTTCGTAGGAATCGACCCTACATTAAGTGACCCACCCTAAACACTGTCCCAACCGGCCGCGACTTCCCTTTCGAACCAACGGGGCCCCAAACGCTTCCAGCCGCGAATCACGTGCACTTCCCGTGCAAAGTCAGGTTAGAAAACCCAGGCTCCCTACCCACGTCCGAACACCGCCAACTCCAAAGCGGAAGTCCTTTTTTAGGTTATGTAACGTCTATTTCTACTGCTTTTCGCCTTTCTGCCTACTTTAAACCAATAAGCCATGTCTGTTTAAATTTGATAGAGACACGCCCACATTACGTCACACTCCCCCAACGGCATAGGAAGCGACCTAAAATATTAGCGGCTAGCTCCCAAGATGTATTCCGTTTACTATTGGTCGAAACAATTAGGCGGGACTTATAGCGTTTGTTTACTATTTTCACAATATTGACTTGCATCTTACTGCTGCTCCCAGATCGGATTTAAGTACAAATACTACCTGTAAATAGATATTTGCGTGAAAAGATGTTAGCTTGGATTGTTGTACTGCATTTTTAATTTTTTTCCTGATTTTGTATTTGCCGTTGGTTAGTTTTGGTTAGTTCCTGTTTCTTGAGCCGGGAGCCCCCGTAGCGCAGCGTGTGTGAAGTGAAATATTTTAAGAGCCGTATTATAGTGGATATACAGCAGCTTGCACGTGTTTCCGCGAATATATTCCATTCAAAACATATTACCACAAAGAATCCCCCTTCTTCTTGTGCATATTACAACCATAATAACGTCCAATTGTTTCGACCAATAATAAACGGAATGCAATGAATGCATCTTGGGAGCTAGCCTCTCCTCCTAAAATTGCTTGACCAACACCTTCTAAATAAAAAGCCCTGATAGCTAAATCTAAAATGGGGTCGCGTGTAGGGAGCAGGCTCTACCAATGGAAAACGTATTAATTCATACATAAACTACCTTTGTTACTTTTTAATAGTTAATGTAATTAACTATTAACGTGTACGAAAATAATAACAAAAAATTGTTTAGGAGTCATACCCATCGCAGAAAGGAATATAATAATTATTATAATAAGTAGTTTTACAATTATTATTATAATATGCTATAATGTAAAATACGGACTATGACTGTTAATTTATAAATTACTTTTGAAGAGTTTTTGTTCTAATTAACAAATAAACTGCAGATTCCATAATATAGGCTGTAGCTCTTCCAATTTCATTGGGTGTAAAGTGCAATTCACACACCTAAAATTACTTTAATTACCTGCGTTAGAACAAGACTTTGGTCAAGACAATCATTGAATACAATACAAAATACAGCCACCCTAGAAGTAAAGTAAGCAGGTATTGCAAAGCATTTTTCGGTAAAAATATAAAAATTAATATCATATGTTGTGCACATAATGTCAGGCGCAGCCTCTAAAAATACACTGTGTAGCTATAAAAGTAGCACTGCCTATAAAAATAGAAAAACAAAACTTACCCGAGTATTCTTGGTTGAAACAAATGATTTTTCCCTCTTAATAGAATATACCCACTGTAGCCTCAACCTTGTTTTGGTGTCCATTTTTATAATGGCCTCTACATTTGGGAACACAACAGGTTAACACTATGTTTTCAATTCACTCAACACTATTATATATACACAATTATTTAAAAGTACAAACAAATCCGAACTAACCCTTAATCAATATTCAACAATGCTACACACAAAAAGTGTAGGTAAGTAAAACTGAGGTAGCAAAATCAAACCTTTGATCTTGTCCGGCTGTAGCCTAAAGAATATCTGTGGTTATGTAATATTTATTATATGTAGAGTCAAAAGGCAGTCAAAGGAAATAAGTAAGTAGGCATTTTTATTATAAAGCCACAAAATAAAAGCCTTATGGGCCTGTTTGTTTATTTCAAGCAGACAATATATGGATTTCTTTAAATATTACTAGTTATTATCAGCTCTGAAATTATAGTAGATATTTGTGGAAAAACATCTTGTACCAGACCAATCACTCCCTAACTATAAATAAACTATACTATAAGTATTTAATTGTATAATGTAGAATAATTAGATAGTGTAGTGTAGTGGGGTTAAGAGTCTTTTTTCAAGAATACAAGACAATATCCTTGCCATTAACACAATAAATTACCTGCCTTGTATAAATTGTTCACTGCAAATGCACAAATTTGTCAATTTTAAACATGTTTTATATTAAAAGCTCGACATATATGCTTTACAGTATTTAGTTTCGGGCCCAACGGGGGTGGCCATATTGGCTACTGCTTTTCTTAGTTTCACCCTTTGACAAGGGAAGGGAGTGGACGGGTAAAACCGGCAGCTATTCTGTTACGGGTTGGCTCCACGATTTGACAAGTGTCAAGCGTCGTCAAAGGCTTCACGCATTCTCGAGCAGTGGCGTTTCATGAATGTTTTATTATAATCCCAGCAAGCATATGCCTTATTAGGTACATTCTCGTCACTAAATTATATCTGTTATTTTATACTCCATAATACTTCTATTACTGGCTTAAATCACAAAATGCAATGATTGAAATATAACAAATATATTTCCTTAAAAGATCAAAAACAATGTACGCCACTGCGCGACAGGCCATTTTCAAGGGTAATTATGTGATTCTTATTAGCAATCATGACTGAAAATGTTAACAAAGCTAATATAAAATTACGAAGAAAGGCAGCCTGAAGTATAGTCGTAATCATATTTTGAAATAATCTATATCTCAGTTCACACAAAGAAAATAAATAATAAATATTAGTGTCAGCAAGAACTAGGTGTAGAATATATTTACCTGTGAAAAGTAATTCCAGGCTCCTTTCGGTCATTGCGACTTTTACAGCCATAAGAACAACAAAACACTATATTGTTATGGACAAATTGAAGTATTTTGAGAGTTTTTCACAACAAAAATCACCAAAATACACGGAGGTGCCGCTTTGAATGTCTGGCTCCTATTAATGGCGTCCATTTGTTTTTTGATCACACGTACTGCGCGCAGCCGTAAAGCGAGATTATCTGTCCACTCCCTTCCCTTGTCAAAGGTTTTACCCGTTATACTCTGGTTTCACAGTCTTATCCTTCAGAGGGCGTTGGCTTGACGATACAGCAGTGACGTAACGACTCATAAGGCATGATTCAGATGATATGTGATGTGACTACATACCAATTTACGAACGTTTTGAAAAATTCCGTTATGTTCTATTCTGCAATTTGATAAAATTTAACGCATTGTTGGCAACGCTGACAACCATCGTCAGGGGGCATCGGGGGAATCTCCTAGGAAAATACATTTTTTTAAAAGCTTGACAATAATTACAATAATTAGAACTTATCCGGTTAAAACCATGAATATGAAATAATAAGTCGATTCCCAACTTTTTTAACACCCTGTATTTTAAATAATTCAAGATCGCAGACAGAGAGGATATTTTTGTCACTGACTAATGCCACCTATCGCAAATGGTGCTTGGCTGACCAAAAAAAAAAAATAATAAGAATAATGAGTAATTATTAGGGATTTGACGGGACGAATGGGGCGCGCCGCAGTCTACGTCATTAGCGATGGCAATGGGGCGCGTCAAGTCGCGTCGCCGTTTGACGGTTTATTTTGTGTAAAACCCATCCAGATGAACGCTGTATGGTTTATTTTATTTACAAGTGTGAATAATTGCTTAAAATTGCAAAACTAATAAACCGTTGTTCGAATATCGTTTTAGGTCCAAATTTTAAATAATATTTATTTTTTTGAAGGCACGATTAGCCCATTTTTCTCTGGGTAGAATGAATAAGATTGAGCCGTTACGCTCGGATACGTGACGCGCATTCAGGTAAAGTCGGCGTCGACTTCAGTCAAACGTAAGAGATTTGACACGTTTTTAGGCAACACTCAGATTTTCCGTTTGCAAATTATTACGTTAAATCTGCGATTTTTCAAAATTTCGCTTCATTGCTGTCGGCAAAATGAAACAATTTTATCTGGACACGTACTTACCTTTTGATGATCTTGATATGCTGAATTGGTGACTTTTTTGATTTTCAGTTGGAAAAATCTGCTTTAAGCGTACGTGCTAGCCAGCATCAATCAATCTATAAAAATAATTCTGTAACAATTTTTCATACGGGATCCGGAAATGCGAGAAAATCGAGGTTAAACTGAAACATGCAGAAAACCACAAAAAATTTTCAAAGTTTACAATATTTTGGCACTTTTACAAATATGAATAGATGGCTTTGCTTTTGATGTATTATGGGAAATTTGAAGGAATATACGTCTTCTAATATTTTGACATGACGATGACGTTTAGGTTTGAAGATAGAGAAATGGGTCAGGACTGAAAAATGTGGACGTTTGTTGGTGATTAAGGGGAGCTTCTGGCAGATTTTATAGCAGATTTCGAGTTAACATGTTCCTTTTAGCATATCGATGCGTATAGGTTTTGTGGTGAGTAGATTTGTTTGCCTGAGCTGAAATTTAATTAACTATTTAAAGATGGGAAAATGGACCAGATTCAGAGAGCTGCACATTTTCCAGGCGATACGCAGCGATTTCTGCCAATTTTATGGGAGATTTCCGGCTAAAGTCCCAATGTCGAAGTTTTTACTTTGTCGTGTGGACTTAATTTTTAATTTAAATACAATTTGCATTTTTTTCAACTGCAAGAAATATTGATATTAGGCTAATTTGGACTGAAATATACATGAACGTTGAGAGGTGTCATAAAACGGGACTAAAACACCTAGACCTTAACGTATAATGACGTCATTGGGAGAGTAAATAACACTTTGCAGGTAGCTAAAATTGATTAATTAGATAGGAGCGGGTGGTCCTTGCCATGATGTCAAAAATATACTTACTTAAAATAAAACACACAATTTATGGTGGTATTGGTATTTCAATACTGCCTTATATTATGTCCAAGAAGGAGGCCCCAAAATCTGCTGACCGACATTGTGGCCCTATAGAGTGGATAGGGATCACATTTCCATATAAGACCTTAAAACCTTATTGTTAGAATTAGATTGATGACCAAAGTTTTTTGCCGGGAAATTCAAGAAACCATACTGAACCTTAGGCATTTAATACGTAGGGGAGAGTCGGGTAGCACCGGACACCTTAACAAAAAAATATATAACTTGACAAAAAATACCTTTATTAGTATTTTTTATAACTGAATAACACTTTATACATTTCAACATTAACAAATAAAGATCAACAAAACTGTACCTCCCAAAATAAGCAATACATTCTTCCAACAAAAAAAACTGAACAATTTGAATGTCTATATAAATGGAGGGTATCGGGCACATAAAAAAATCTTAACAGTTATCACATTTGTAATATGATTGGCCCTTTTCTGCATCTGAACATGCTTCGTGGACTCAACTCTTGCACTCGCAACACTGATGAATCCAATTTTCTTCAAAAGTTTCGTGACAAATTGCGCAATCAGTTTCTTCTAGAGATTTTTTATTTATCTCTTTAACCAATGTCGGTGCTTCTTTTCCCTCTTTCCTTCTTTTCTCTGTTGTAGGATTCCTGACTAAGCTATTGTTTTTGCTGCCAATGTTTCTCTTTACCTTTTCAACTTTCTTTTTATCTTTTTCCTCCAGTTCGTTCTTAAATGGGGTATAGATGTGAGCACTTCGCTTTTTTTGCCCGTCTTTTTCTAATGATCATTCTACGATCGGCGGCATTGAGCGTTGTTGATATTTCTTTGAGAACAGTTATAAATTTTTCATCATTTCGAGAAGTTAATGATTGGCAGAATATCTTAGAAGTTGAAGGAGTGTTCGGAGTTTCTTTGGTGGGAGTTTTTGTCCTGGAGAGGTATCTAAGGTCACTGGGGAAACATGGCATCGAAGATTTGGTTACTTAATAGCAAAGATTTATCAAAAATGAAAAATGAGGCTGTCACAGGCTTAAATTTTCAAGGAGAAATAAGATTAGACAAGTATAATGGACAATGCAACGAAGGCAAACAAACACGAAAACCTTTTCCGAAAAAGGGTTCGAGATCTGAAAATTTGTTAGACCTATTCATGCAGATTTGTGTGGACCGATGGAGGTAAAATCTTTGGGAGGTGCCAAATATTTTTTGGTGTTGGAAGACGACCACAGCAGAATGGCTTTTGTATATTTTTGTAATACAAAAGATGAGGGTCTAAAACACTTTATAGAGTTTAAAAGTATGGCAGAATATCAAATAGAAAGAAAAATTTAAATGGTTAAATCTGACAACGGAGGTGAGTTTTGTGGATTGGAAGTGGAAAACATGCTCAAAGATTTGGCATTGTTCACCAAACCAGAAATAGCTACAGACCTGAGCAAAATGGCAATGCTGAGCGCATGAATAGGACATTGGTGGAAAAAGCGAGATACTTGTTATTTGATGCAGGACTAGAAAACTGTTTTTGTGTTGTTTCTGGGTTAGAAGGAAAAATACCTATAGAAGTTTGGTCTGGAAAAGTTCCTGACGTGAGCCATATAAGGATATTTGGTATCATTGTGATGGTGCATGTACCAAAACAGAGAAGACTAAAGTGGGATAAAAAATCCAAAAAGGTAATTCTTGTGGGATTTAGTGACACCACTAAGGGCTACCGGCTTTGTGATGCAGACAAGAAAGATGTAATAGTGTCACGTGATGTCATTATCATAGAAGAAAACAAAACTAATAGAGAGGTGATAATTTCCTTAGACGAAACTCAAAATCAAGAAAGTGAAACTCAGACAGAGGTTTTAAATTCAGTGGAGGACCATGAAGAGCAAGAGCAGTTTCTTCACAACTTCGAGGGTGAGACTGAGTCAGAATATTCTCGGAATGGAGATAGTGATGAAGATTATAACCCTGACAAGAAACATTTGGGTATGATTCAGAATGATGAGCCAGAGCAAAATTTAAGACGATCAAATAGACTTTCTAAATCTGTGGTGAAATATGGTGAAAATGTGTCATACTTCAGTGTGACAGATTTTGAGAATACGACAAATGTTAAGGAGGTTTTTGCTAGGCCGGATGCTGAATGTTGGAAAAGAGCTGGTCAAGATAAACAAGTGATTTTATTATTGTTTAATACCATAAAGAAAGGTGTGGTTAATTAACCACTTTTAATGAACTGTATTACTATGGGGTAGTGAAAGGAATTGAAACATGTATTCGGTTTAATTTACTTTAATAATGCAGGTGTAAATTGCATTTGAATATTATAGATAGAAATAAACAGCGTTTTTTATGTTAAATAGAAATTATATATGTACAATTCTTAGAATAATTGCAAGCATTCGTTCATTCAAGCATACAACTAATAAGTATTGCAAAAGGTTTCTTAAAATTAGGAATTTAATAGGTATTGATTGTTTGATTTAAAAATGAGTTTTCTATCTGTTTTATTTTAATACTTTTAGTTCTCCAAAGCAATTTTCACACAGCGTACCTTTGCACCTTGACTCTGCTTTACCTGTCTTCAACGGGGAGAGAATCTACTTAGTTACTTTCCAAACTTAATTTTTGTTTTTACGGAAACCATAAATTCAGCTTTCACCTTGCTCACAAGAATTATTCGGAGCAACGATAATCCGCCATTTTACTTCTTCTTGACGAGAGATGCTACGATTCTGTAGTCTCACAATCGCGTTAAAAACGCCCAAAGGAGGTCTTTGTTCAAGCTTGGACAAAGATAACTGAGGTACACCAGATATTTCCAATATATGTGCAAGCAAAACTAGAAAATTGCCTATTTGGCGCGAAATGACAGCGAACAGCAACTTAGCTGTTGCTCGAGTGAGTATTTTAACTGTACTTTGAGAGGCTAGAGAGCAGTGACTGGACTGATCTAGTACACGAAAATAACTAATAAAATGAGCGAAACAATAAGGATTTGCCTTAAACAGAGCTAGGACAAGCTAGATGTTTTTTGGCGCGAAGAGGCACTTGTTAGAGCGCGGTGACGAAACCGATCTAGCAACGTGGAGTGTTAGCAGAGCGATGAAATCTAATTTGTTTCGTCAACTCACTGGTACTGAACCCTACTGTTACTGAAGACTCAGTTTATACCGTCACCGAATTACGGTATAAACTGTGCTGAAGATATGTTATTGGGTACGTTAGTAGTGTTCGTTCGCACATCTTATGGGAGCGGCAAAGATAAGTATAACCGAAAATGACACGTGTCCGATAATACCCGCTGTCCGGTGCTACTCGCTAGCATTTAAAGACAAACGAGACTCATTTGATTAAAACATGAAATTGTCTCATATTATTTGCCTGCTTCATCACAATCCATATTCGCTTTTGAGGAAAAATAAGTGAAAAAGATAACGATTTTTGTTAGTCATAAAAAGTGTTTTTTTTTCTCTTCAAAATAACCTCTTGGCCGGCTGAAGTGAGCAAATAGGTACTCGAACGTATTTTATTACATAAAAATCCTGCAAAAAATAAACATCTATCAGATTCCACGCTTGTGAAGCTGAATCGCTAATAAAAATTCAAAGACTTTTTCAAGATACAATATAATCAACATCGATTTAATATTTTACCAAATTTCCGAATTAACATAATTATAACCTCCTTATTTAATTAACGTCTGCTCCGCAAAGGTCCAATGTATCATACCTCTAAGGTAGTCCTCGGATGCACCGCTGCTCATCATTTTTTACCCAAATGTGCCGTGGATTCTGTCCAAAGTATGGCGTTTAAATTTAACCCCCCTCTCACTTCCACTAATAAGATTTAAAACTCGCGCTTTTTCTAGTCAATGTGGCACACATTTCTTGTGCCCAGATGATTTTTCTATTTAGAATTTGTTATGATTGATTAGTTACTGGTTTTGATTTAGCATAGACGGAAGGGTGATCAGGCATCGAATATTAACTAAATAATAAAGTGTGGGTGAGGTGAGGAAAGGGGATTGAATTTTTACTTTCTTTGTGTAAGTCAAGGGTCAAAGTTCAGTGTATGTATAGCAGGTCGGTGGATAAACGATTATTATCGGCGGTCTGATATTTCGATTAAAGCATTGTTTATATAATATAAACAATGGTTAAAGTTAAAGCATCTGTGTGATCCGGGTACCTGGCAATTAATATTTAATATTGATTGACTTTTTATTCATTGTTATTTGGAAAGTGAATATATGGAAACGAAAGCAAAATCCACGCGTTCTTGAACTTCTCAATCTGAAAGGCCAAAATATGCTGTGGAATATTTAAATGATTTTTTCATAGATAGAGGAAAGACTGTTTGCGTTAGCCATTCTCTATACAGAAAAAAAAAATTAGTGCAAAAAATCCCGATTTTAACAATTTAGTAATAAAAAAATTTGCAAAAATTAAAAATAGACGAATGGACTTTGTGTTGACACAGTGTGTTTATTTAAATAATTAGACTAGAAGTGAAGTGCATATAAACATTATTTGATGGAATGTTTTTAGAGAACATTGTAAAGTTTTTATTTTTGTATACTATTTTAAGACACTGGCAATTTTCTTGTTTACTTTTATATCGATTTCTATATATTTTATTAATTACAAATTTTGTGGTTGTGAACCCCCAAAATATTTGCCACGAGCCGCCAATGCCTAAATAAATTCCTTGAGTAATGATGTCGGGCAATCCCGCCTTATTACCTACATTATTAATTAAAAGTTTTTTTAATTCAGATTTAATAAAAGAAATTAATATTTGATGTTTTGAACCCATCATCTGATCCCATGATATCTACAATAAATACAAGATATGCTAAACATGACATGACGTCATGTGGTTAGTACAATTTTGAATAGTAACAATGTCCTTAATAAAGGAATAATAAGTGGTTTCTATAGAAATGGACTAACCACATGACGTCATGGCTTCCATTTAGCATATCCTGTTTCTATTGTATCATGATCTGATTTCAGAGTTTAAGTCGAGATTGGTGAGAGAGCTGATGAGAATTTCAGAATAAATGGTTCTGTGTTGCTAATTTCAATGAGTCTTGTAGAGTTGTGTTGAGTGGTGTTTTAATCTTAGAAATTTAACATAAACATAAATTTTAATACAGCATCCCCTTTATACAGGATGTCCCACCGGAAACCGTTACGATCTATATATGAAAAAGTTTAATTAGGAAAAATACGAAAATACGGTAGTATAGGTACCTACTAATGTAGCTGAAGGCAACGGATATACCAGGAAGTAGATGTCAACTTGCTTATTTTAAATGGTAGGTACACCCTATATATTATTAAATTTTTTGATTCTACGCAAGATTCTAGGCAGATTTTGTATATCATGACCTTATGGCGTTTTTGAACTATACCTAATGGTGGAATTTGCTTCAAAGCCTCCTGGCTGGTAGGTAGTGTAAAAACTCAAACCATGTTTTTTTCTTAATTTTTGACTCACTCTGTGTTTTAATCAATTAATAGTATAGAAAGTGCTTACACTCTATATGAACCACGCTTCTTTTACAAGCATTTTGTTTGTTTATTCATTGATTTATCTCTAAAATTGTCCGAATTATAGCATATTACCAACTTTCTGAGTTTATCAAGGACAAGTTTTTTAATTAAATAAACTGTAATGGGATAAAACAACTTTGAAGTAAATTGGTGCCTGAATCAGCGTCATTCTCAAATTTTTGCATGTATTGCGCTTGCTGAGCTCCATCACAACCCCATTTGCAAAGAAGAATTAGAGAGCTACGTTCTTCTTCATTTAAAGTCAACAAAACCACTTCTAAATGTAAAGATATAATTTTGAAACACAGGTTTCCCTGACTCTATAAGATTCCTTATCTTGATAACACTTCTCTTCTTCCTGCAGCAACAAGCTGTAACATGGATTAAATTTTTTGGTTGATTGGCTTTTTATTCATTGTTTTTTGGAAAGTGAATATATGGAAACGAAAGCAGGATCCACGCGTTCTTGAACTTCGCAGTCTGAAAGTACAAAATATCCTACTCTGGAAATAATAAGTGGTTTCTATAGAAATGGACTAACCACATGACCTTATGGCTTCCATTTAGCATATCTTGTTTCTATTGTATCATGATCTGATTTCAGAGTTTAACTCGAGATTTGTGAGAGAGCTGAGAATTTCAGAATAAATGGTTCTGAGTGTTGCTTGTAGATTTGTGCTGAGTGGTGTCTCAATCTTAGATAATTTTTCAACATGAATTTTAATGCAGCATCCCCTTTATACAGGGTGTCCCACCGCGGGAACCGCTTCGATCTATATATGGAAAAGTTTAATTAGGAAAAATTACACGTAGCTATATAGTATATAGTATACATAATGACTCTGGAGGTAACTCGGCAAACGTATTTTCAAGATGGCGGTACTTCCGGTTATGTAGGAAGTATATAGGTGTCAATTTGCTTATTTTAAATGGTACACCCTATATATTATTACATTTTTCAATTCTACGCAAGATTCTAGGCAGATATTGTATATCATCAGCTATAGATACCTATGGCTTTTTTGAAATATTTAAGTTTTTATGTCAAAAATTACGTTTGCAATTATCAATTTTTCCTATATCTAAGGAAATCTTTATTATTTACTTTGGGCTGGTTTTCTCGTTGAAAAGGACGAAGATATTTACATCCATCAACCAAAAGGTTTCGAGGATGGTTCATCACAAGTCTGTAACTTGCAGAAATGCCTTTATGGGCTCAACCACGCACCAAGATGTTGGAATCGAATATTCACGGATTTTTTGCGAAATTTTGGAGTTAAAGAGAGTTCTTCAGATCCTTGTTTATACATACACCGATCAAGTGCCGGGCATGCTAATAATACTATTGTATGTTGATGACGGACTGATAGTGTCAAGTAAAGAAGAACAAGCTGATCTTTTGCTTAACAAAATTCAGAATGAATTTGAAACAAAAGTGACCATCACTGTGACAATGATGACTCCATAGTTATTATACGCAAAAATGTTACGTCACCCGAATTTTAACGGAATATGGAATGCTATAGAATCCAAACCAGTGTCTACCGCCATAGAGCCAGGATGGAGTTTTACAGATTATCCATAAATGGAAAAGTCATTTCCATATCGCGAAATAGTTGGGAGTTTTACGTCGATGATACGTTTGCAGGAGGTGGATGTAGGTATCAAGAAACATTTCTGTAGGTAAGTCTTAAGGTTTTACAAAGCTTCACTTACCTACTTACCTAGACGATATCACTGTATAGAGTGATGATATAGGTATTAATCGAAAGTTATCAAAAGATATCACATCAATGTGGTAGGAATGGTAAGATACCTACCTATATCTGAAGAAAGATTTTAAAAGAGTTCAAATTGTCATCACCCTTAGTCACCCTACAATAATATCGTCGAGGTAAGTGAAGCATATAAAACATAAACCCTTGCCAAAAGAAATAAGTAGGTATTTAGATTCACTTTGAACTTCATTTTTCATAGATCCTTGACGTCATGTAGATCTATACCTACCTATCTGTAGGTATCATTTTATTCATCATATTCAATATTAGATAGAAACGTTTTAGGTTGATAACTTTTGTATTTCTATAAAAGCAAAATTTAGAAACTTTTGAAAATACTTTATAAAGTGCTCAAAAAAGTCCTTTCTCGATCATAATCTTTTAAAAAAGCCTGTCCTCGTGCCACAACAATTTTGTATTTGCATAGAGAATTGAGAAATGGAAGAAGCCTTATAGACGAAGATGATAATTAATTACCATATAGTCTGAGAGCCAAACCGAATCCAACCGCAAGATCCCTCCCGCACGCTTTAACAGCACACTAGCCAAATTCATTTCGAGAGAGCTTATCTGCCAATCGGCTTGCTTCGCCGCCTCTTCGTTCGCCTCATTGGCTCGCAACATCCATTTTACATAAGCAGGGCGTGGCGCGACAACAATCTCGAAACATTAATATCGCATGAAAACCGTGAAGTTCCACTCAAATGGTCACCGAGACTTATGCGTGAAGCGAGCGCACGAGCCGCAAAATTGAGGCGTTTTGAGGGTCCATTAAACAAAAAGAAGAACGGCGACGACGTTTCCGGGTGATTTCGGTTGAGCGTGCAGCGGTGATTTTATCTGGCCAAACGCATCGATTCGCTTGGGAAAGTGTAAAATTGCGGTTGCCTGTGTGAAGTGTGTGACATGTTTGACAGTGCGTAAAAAAACAGATGGTATTTGACGGGTTTAGGCCTTAGAGCTGTACGATTCTTTTTTTTTGTATTGATTTTGGATTAGGACTTTTTGTAACTCATCCAAATAATAATATCATCATGATGGACAGTGGTAAGCAACTATAGTATATCTTTACGCAAGTATTGCAATTGATGGGAATTGAACTGAAGATACGTTTTTAATCGCTCGAAATCAAATTGCCGAAAATACATTTTATACAGCTTCACTTACCTCGACGATATATTTGCAGAAGCGATAATAAAGACGTCAAAAATGACAATATTACCGCGCAACTGCTGATGGTCGGGACTAGAATTAATTAATGTTTTTTATTAAAAACCCTACAAAACAGTATAAAATACACGTTTAAAAGATATTTAGCGCATTCGCACGTATAGCGGGGAGTTTGCTAATTTCCTTTTAAAAATAGTATCCTAATAATTACTATTTTAAATTCACAAAATGTTGCAACATCAGAAAAAAAGGTAATTTTTTATTTGACTTGTGAGACCGAGTTTGCCGTTTTTTCCTCAGCAACGCACAAATTGAGTGTTTTACGTAATTTTTAGACGTTTTTTATTGGCGAAATCCGAATAGTAATAATCAACTGTCTTGCAGGGCAGTAGAGCGAATATACGGATGCATGCTGGGTGGGGTAAAAAAGTGTATTAATATTTGGTTTGCAAAGACGAATTTTGTTAAAAGTATGTGTTGTGTTTTTAACTATATTCCAGTGGCGTAACAACGTTAGGGAAAAAGAGCGCCACTGTCCCGTTGCAGTTGATAAATTTTTATCATTCTGCTAATATTTCATTTCGCGCATGGCCCTCCCACACCCTCCCACAACCAAACGAAACTAACTCAAGGCATGCCAAAAGTGAAAAAAAAAAATGGCTTTAAAAAAACCGGAGGTTCCATCATATTTGGATCGAAAAAAACTCCCCAAAGTTCAAGTTTTGACACAAACTTCCAGCACCACTTCACAAAAGCACTAGAAATGCCTATATATTTCTTCTTTGCCTGATGTATTTCAGTATAATGAAATATTTAAGCTACAAGTTGTGTCGTTTTTGAAGTAAAAACCTCTTTAGGCGCATTCAAGTAGTGAACGAGATTAAGACATCACATGTCAGGCTCGTCACGCTCAGTTATGTAACGTTCGTTCGGATATTTATAGATATTAAGCATTTTTCTCGAAGACGGCTAAGAGTAAAGTTTTCGAATTTGGCATGTTTTTAGGCAACACTTGTGCGATTCTTGAAAATATTGCTTTGCGGCCAGAAGCTTGTTGGTTACTCAAACTCATTGATTTCCCAATGAAGAGTGAGTCCCCGTTGGCGGTTTTCAACATACCAATTTTCCGGAGCTGTGAACATAAAGTGCCAACCTGTCAACACAATATAACCGTCACGTTTTTTTATGAAACTCTTATATCCATGCGAGACGGAAAAGTTGAATTTTATCATGGACTTTCACGTATAAGTACATTAGCAGCCTTGTGTAAAATACCACATTAAAAACTACAACTAAAAAGCTCATCCAAACTATTTTGGTCAGTGTTGCTAACCGTAAGATTAATTTCCAATGGTATTTTCATGTATTCCTTACGGAAATCCCCATAACTGATGGAATTACCAGCGATTTGATTGTTTATGGACTTTCACATACATTAGCACTGGTATAAAAACTACAAATAAAAAATGATAGCCCCAAACAGTGTTGCTAAGACTACGATGATAGATAATTTAGTCTACACTCGGCTCTAATATGGACTTATGCATGGATTATGAATTTTTACTAGCAAATTTCTAAAGAAGTTTTACCGATAACTTATGCAAAAAAACTAGGACAGTCGAATTTTTATCGAACCGGAAAACTTCCACAAAAATAGAGAAAAATATACCGCCTTGAAGTTGAAATTCGATAACCTACCTATGGAATCGCGGTTGTTGGTTGTTGTTATAGTTAAAGAGATGCTTATATTTCGAAGAATTTCGGAGAATTGTATGCTACTTTGTAACATTTATTTTCCATATTTTGTCTACTATACTGCTTGTCATTTATTTTTATATTACACATATTTTCAGTTAGATAATTATTTTCTTTTTAATTTGAGTTGATAAGTAATTCCTGGTTCCGCCTTTTCAAATTACCTATTGATTTTTTAAAGGATTTTGAACAATCTATAAACCAAAATGCTTGATTTTCCGATAACTCATATCTAATATATAACTCAAAAATACTTTTAAACACTAATCTCCAAATCGTTCACAATATGACACACGTTTGGGTTAGCGGTGGTTTGTTTGGGTTAGCGATCGTTTGTATGGGTTAGTTTTGAATAACAATCCATAATATACAAGCAAAAGTAAATACTTAAAAAGGTGACCGCTGGACCGCAAAGTCTCCTCTGCCAGTAAGAAGCACTCTGTTCCAATTGTTTTGCTATCGAGACAGCGGAATGATCAACGCCATCTTCTCGCTTGGAAGCGTTGCGTTGAAGTCGCTTAGCATGCTTTGCTGACGTGCGGAGCACCTAAGCTACTTTGCGAGATAGAGTCTTCCACTTATTGGGGATAAGTTTATTACACCAGCGGTACACATTGCCTTCATTGCATATCAGAAATTTAATTTTTTGTTTCCATGAGGAATAAGAGTCTATTTAATTAATAATTAAAAAAATATACGGTGTGTGTAAGATCACACGACTGAAGTGAAAACTTCAACACCGTGATATTAAAAACTAAGTAAAATTTAAAAAAAATCTCTTGGCGGTGCCAAACATAGTGTTCACTTAAAAAATCATCCCTTCTGCATTTTCAATGAGATTGGTGCGATTTTTTTGGTGTATTGTACTCGTAACCCCCTTCTTAAATGTACGAAAGTTTGATTGATGCATTAAGATGCGATTTTACAGTAATAAAATATTATGTGGTGATGTGTCGTGTCAAAACTCGAAATAGCGAAAAATTTAAATTCAACGAGCTCAGCATGTATAAAAATCATTATTATTTCTAAAGTGTCTTCTTATACAATTTTTTAAGTAGATTCTCGTCAAATAGTCGATTTCTCTATAAAAAAATATATTTTTTAAGAAAAAAATAAACACCTTAATTTCTGACCTACAAATCGATATTTTTACATTTTCCTTCAAAATTCCATTTTCCTCACATTTTCGAAAGCATTAGAGAGCATATAAAGAGTTTTCCTCCTCTGAATTCCCTATCGTTGTCGTCTCGGTTTTTCGGCGCTAAAGCGCCAAAAAAATACTCACCATTTTTCGATTCTCGTCAATTTCATCAAGATTAATTAATTTTTTTGTCAGTTATAATACATCAAAAGATACTTTTGAAAAATCGCATATGTGACGTAATAACTCGGACACGGATCATCGGATCGTCAAAAACAAATGACCATCGGCTGCCTCAAATATGCCAAGTGTCAAATTTGATGATTAACGTAAACAAAGCGGAACGTAACGCATTACCTACATGACGTCTAAGTTTCATGAATGAGCACTTCGAGATCCAAGCCAAGATACATTTAAACCTGTAGCACAGATTGTAGGAGCCTCTAGCATATATTTTGCGCAGGATGTATGAAAAACCCTTGTGCAAGGGTCATATTGAATTCCAAATATTATATTAACATTCGTAACTTAAGTAAACCTACTATCTTTTTTGCACTTGTTGGTACCAAGGTTCTTCGTCGAATACCGCCCTTTTGATTGTTTCTTGTATAATCCTGTAATCCTGTAATTTGTCCAATAGCAGGCGGTAAAAACCGATGAAGCTATTGCTGCATTTAAGTACGTTTTTTTTGTGTTTGTGCAGGTTTATGCACTGTAGTGTATCATTCCAACTGCATTATTCTTAAAAGTTCCTTGTCTAGTCTATTTTTGAATGCGTTGACACTTTGGGCTGTCACTGTCTGTTCTTCCAGTGCATTCCATGAATAAACAACCCGGTTGCTTATAAAGTTTTTTTTAGGAAGTTTTGCTGCTTTTTCTTTTTCGAGTTTGGTTTTGTATGAAGATCTGTCTAATGTTGCAATTATAGTAGTCACTAGTGATTTTGTATGTTTCAATTAAGTCTCCTCTATGTCTTCTCTCCCTCCAAGTTGTTAGTTTTAGTCTTGTCAATCTCTCTGTGTATGGAAGGTCTCGTAACTCTGGTGGTATTTTTGTAACTCTTCTTTGTATTTTTTCTAAAACCTCTATGTCTTTGACATCATATGGATTCCAAACTGAGAAAGCATACTCAAGCTTTGGTCGAATATAACTTTTGTATAGTTTGCCTATCATTTCTATTGAGTGGTCTTTAAATGCTTGTTTAATGAGGTATACAAATGAATTGTCTTTTTTGGCAATCTTCAGAATGTGGTTTTCCCATTGTAAGTCTGAGGTTATCATGACTCCCAGACCGTTTTGTTCTGTTACAGTTGTCAATATCTGATTGTTCACTTTATATTCTTCATTTGGATTGTTTGGACCAATTCTCAAGACTGTAAATTTGGATTCATTCAACTTCATTCCCCAGTCTGAAGACCATTTCTCAACAGTCGTCAGGTTAGCCCTTAGCTGCCCTACATGCTCTAACGGATTTGTATAGAGTTTCCCATCATCTGCAAAGTTCTTCATATTAGTTTCAATGAGATTCGTAAGATCAAACAAATATGATGTAAAGAGCATTGGGCCCATGACTGAACCTTACACAACTCCACTACTCGCAAGGTGATCACTTGACAACACACCATTTACTCTCACTTGATAAAATCTCTCATACAGCAGGTCTTCTATTAGTGTTAAGAGTTGGCCTCTCACTCCAAAATGCTCCAACTTACCGAGAAGTAGATTATGCGGGACTTTGTCAAATGCCTTCTCATAATCTAGATATATTATGTCTGTGGGCTGGGATTTGTCATAGTTGTCTTTCCAGTCTTGAAGACATTCTAACAAATTTGTTGTTGTAGAACGTTTGGAGAGAAATCCATGTTGTGAGGGTGGTATGAGATTTTCTTCGAAGAAAAATGATGTCAGTTCTGCCACAATAATCTTTTCCATGCATTTTAGTGGATTGCATGTCAAACTAATAGGCCTATAGTTCTGTTGCTTGTGACGATCACCCTTTTTGAATAGTGGAGTGACTATCGATTTTTTCCACTGCTGAGGAATTTTTCCAAGGGCTAGACACTCCTGCATAGCTTCAGATAGTCGCAAACTAATTGACTCACTACAATTCTGCAATACAATAATTGGAGGTATCTCATCCGGGCCTGGACTGGAGTCTTTTTTCATACACTTAAAAGCTTGTTTGACTTTTTCCTCATTGAAGATCATTGGCTCAAAGGAGCGTTCAACCCTTGTATGGTCAGGCAAAACAGGGAGAGTAAGGTTTTTCTGAGAGAAGGCCTGATCAAACTGTTCAGCAAACTTTTCAGCCATGGTTTTGCTGTCTAAAAGCTCATTTGTTATGGGGGTCCTTCAGAGTAATTGTGGTCACTTTTGAATTCAGATTTCTGCTTATATATTTAAATACTCTTTTGGGCGAGTCAGCATTGACTAACCCATGCTCATATCTTTTTCTTGCCTCATCTAGTTTATGTTTTAAAGAATTGTTCTGTATTGTATAGACACTGTAATTTTCTTCTGTTCTGTTGCCGCTGTATTTATCCCATAACTTTCTTTTTTTGTTGATTTCTCTGAATATTTTCTGCTTTATCCATGGCTTCTGTTGGTTTACTCGTACTGACTTCAATGGTATGTGTTCATATACAGCACTCTTCAAAGTTCTCTCAAAGCTCTCATATTTAGACACATTTAAGCTTTCAGGTTGTTGTCTGATAAAGTCATTCATTTTGTTGTAGTCTGCAGTGTAGAAGTTTCTTCTCTGGACTTTATAAGTTGGCTTTGGTGGAAGTTTAAGCTATGTTTTGGCAGTAATAATAACATGATCGCTGCGGCCGATAGGAGCTTCTGATCTTAGTTTATAGACGCTCTTTGTGTAACTGCAAAGAAACAAATTTAGCAGAGAACTCTGATTGTTCCGGAAACGAGATGGAAAATTTATTATTTGAGTTGCACCTGATTCTTTGTACATATCCATGAAGTCTTGAGTTTTCTTAGCTAGTGGGGAAACTGTGAGGTTGTCTCAATTTATGTTAGAGTAATTGAAATCTCCGATTATAAATGTTGGGTTTTTGTGGTAAATGCCGTTCTGATCGTGGATACCATTTGGGTATTGGCTTGCTCGTCTGTGATAGTTCCTAGCCTATAGATGCCCACTACAAGAGCTTTGATTTTGGCTATTTGTATATCTAACCAAACTGCATCTATTTGCACATCTGTTAAGTATTTCTGAGAGAGACTACATCTCACTTCATGCCCGTCTACTTCATCTTTAACAAAATTACATGCTCCGCCTCCTCTTTTTTGGTTTGGCCGATCACTTCTAAAGATGCTGTAACCTGCTAGATTTATGATGCTGTCATCTAATCCATCCCTCAGCCATGTTTCTGTTAGCATGACAATTGTTGGGCTTTTTGCAATTACCCTTGCCTTCCATTCATCAATTTTGTTTACCACTGAACTGAGGTTGCTATACCAAAATGAGATCTCAACTACCTCAACCAGACTTAGTTTTTTTGCAAGTTTTTCTAGTATTTTGGGAATGCCATTGATGTATTTTATTATCAGGTTTGATTGTCCTTCACTTGTCCTGTCCAGCTCTGCCAAAGTCTGCTTTAGGTATTTCCGTTGGTTTTCGATTTGATCACCTTTAATGTAAACTCCAAGAAATTTTTCCTCCAATGTTTTTCTATTTTTAAGAGCTTTCAATGCTTCTTGTCTTGATGGTAATACTACTTTTATGGGCCTTTTTTTGCATGGCTTTTTTTATTTTTCCAAGTCTATACACCTTGGGAGTCTCCGGTATTTTTAAATTAAGTCCCACATACATTCTACTTATAGTTTATTTATCCACCCTCTCTTTCTCCTCTGCATTGGCCTCATTTACACCAAAAAAATTATATGTTGGCTGGGCGTTATTTTCCCTCATCTCAAATAAAGTTGGCTCTACTCCCATCTCAACCCCACTTTCTACTCGCATTTTGATGTTTTTCATTTTTTTTCTAGATTTTTTTAAGGCATCAGCATAGCTCACCGCAGGATTTTTTTTCTCAACCTGCTATATATCTTCCTTTAAAGCCTCATTTTCATTTTTCCTCCTCTCCATCGATTTTTTTCATAGAGTCTACCTTATTTTTTAATTTTGCCAGATTTTTAGCTGTTTCCTCCCCCTGCTGTTTGTTTCTTTTTAGTTCCGCTTGTGACTTTTGCACTATTTCTTGGATTTCTGGGAGCTTATTTATGGTTTCTTTACAGCCAGGGCAGAGATAAAATGTAGCTCTAGAAGGGCTAGGAATAACTCTTATTTCTCCGGCCATTGCACCAGTACATTCGCTGCATATGGTCCTATTGCAAAAATCACATGGAAAGCCAATAAACAGCTTTCCTTTTTCCTCCCTCAACACACATATTTTTGAGCAGTTATAGCAATCCTCTGACATCCCAACCTCACAAACTAATTTTCACAGTTTTATTTGTTTTTTTCACAAAAATACTACTTTTCTATATTTTGTTGTTGTTTAAAATGTGTAGTTTTATATTAAAAACACAAAATAGTTCCAATCTGACGTGTACATTGAAGTTTACTGGCATTATCGGTGACTTACTTTCGATCGATGAAGATCGTCTTCTTCATCTTAATAACTTTCGAGCTATAAAGAGGACTGCTGTGTCAAATTCTGAATTTAAACGCGGAACATCCGTTTCATTTTTTTTTGGAACGTAAATTTTTACTTCTTTCTTAGACGTAGTAAATTTAATGTCAGAACTTTTCAATTTTTTTTTACTTTCGGCGATAATATTTTACCTGTTGATAAAATAATAGTATTGCTTGCAACTTGCAAGGTTTTTATCGAACATCAAAGTTGATGTTTTACACTTGGACAGTCAGTTATGTCATGAAATGACTTTGTTAAGAAATTATCGATGTTAATCAGACTTAATTCTAAGCCCAATTTCGTTCCGTCGGGAACCCTGTCATAATTTGGGCGATTTATTTCTAATTTTTCTTCACTATATTTGAAGAGATGATAAAGACTAGACATGTACTAACTGTGCTTTAATTAAATTCATTTAAGATTGAGATTTTTTATTAAAATACAAGTTTTTAACAAAAAAAATGTAATTTACAGCAATATTCAGTCAATATCAAAAACTGCCATGCCATAACCATGGCAAATTTAAAATGTAGAGATCAATTTTGACAGCTCATACTTTTAAGTACTATTTTCTTAGTTAATTTTGAAAACATAACACTCGCGTTCATTATACGATACTCGCGTTCATTACGACACCCGTGTTATACGGCACGTGTCGTAACTCTCATGCTCGTCGTGTTTTAATAGCGATCATTACATGCTCATTGCATAATGTATTATTTCCGACTACTATTCTCTAATTGAATTATTAGACATTTACGCTGTACATTAATGAGATTCATTAAGTTACCAATATTTCATTAAAATATATATTTATAGGCAAAAAAATCAACATCACAGCACTAATCAGTCAGTAAATATCAAAGACTGCCGTGACCATGGCAAATATCAATTATGGCAATTCATACTTTTACTATTTGCTTAATCAATTTTGAAAATTAAAATGAATACTTATTGTTCATTATTACGACTGGTCGTAAAAAAATATTGTATGTAACTCAAATTTAATGTATATTACGACACTCGCGTTCATTATTACATCCTCATAACCGTCGTGTCTTATCAGCTATCATTAAATCCTCATTGCATAATATACCCTTTCCTACTTCTATATTATTTAATTGATTTATTAGGCATTTACTAAGTGTACTTTAATGAAATTCATTAAAATACAAGTTTATAACGAATTAAAATAGAAAAATATCAAAGATTGCCATAACCATGACAGATTTAAAATTTATGAATTTCAACAGTTCATAGTTACTATATTTACTTAACTAATACATTTTAATACTTAATTAAAGGACTTACTTTTTATTATTACGTATGTTCATAGAAAAAAATAGTATTTATCAACTCACATTTAATGAGACCATTACGGCACTAGCATTCATTGCCACTTTGTCTATACTGCTCTAGTCGTAATTGTCATACCTACGCATCGTGGCTTAATAACTATTATTATAAGCTCATTGCATACTATACTATTTAAAACTCCTATTTTTTGTATTTTATTTATTAGACATATTTAATGAATAAGATACAGATTTTTTCATTAAAATCCATGTTTATAACGAATAAAAATACAATAATATCAGAATTTTGAAAGTTCATAGTTACTATATTTACTTATCTACTAATTAATACATTTTAAAAATTAAAATACTTATTTGCCATTATTACGACTGGGCGTGGAAAAAATAGTGCACGAACTCAGATTTAATGTATATTACGACACTAATCTTCATTAAGACAATCACCTATGCTCGTGTCGTAGTTGTCATATTCGTCGTTACTTAATAACTATAATTAAATTCTTATTGAATAATATATTATTTAAAACGCCTAAGTATTCATTAATTGATTCATTAGCCATTTTCTCTGTGCTTTAGTGAATAATATTTATTAATTTGTTTATATATTTATTCATTTATTTATTTATTTATTTGTTTATTTATGTATGTATATTTATTTATTTATTTATTTATTTATTCATTCATTCATTCGTTCGTTCGTTCGTTCGGTCGTTCGTTTTTCGTGCATTCGTTTGTTCGTTCGTTCCTTCATTCATTCATTAATTCATTCATTCATGCATTCATTCACTGATTCATTTATTTTTTTTTTTTACTTATTTATTTATTTATTTAACTAGATAAACCCAATCGTAAAAAGTACTTACGAGTCACAATACAAATTAAATGAAACTTAAAACTAAGATAATAATTGCAATACATTCCAGCCAAACATGACTTAAGAGAAATAAATTAACAATTAAACAACATAATAAATTAGGTGGTGTGGCTGAAATACAATTAAACATTTAAAAGAATGACACTAAAATACAGATATTTCATTACAATATTCATTAAAATACAGATATTTCATTACTATACAAGTTAAATACAATAATATGAAAGATTGGCATTACCGTGGCATATTTAAAATTTATGAAGTTTGATGGATCATATGTTACTATTTCCTTATCTAGTAATTGATATATTTTTAAAATAAAAATACTTATTTCTCAATATTACAACGGGTCGTGGAAAAAGTAATGTAGGCAACTCACATTTAATGACCATTACAACACTCGCATTCATTGCGACACTTGACGATACTGCTCGTGTCGTAATTCTCATAGATAACCTCATTAAATGCTTATTGCATAACATACTATCCATTTACTCTGTACATTAATGAGATAAGATACAAGTTTATAAGTAACAAACATTCAACATCACAGCAATATTCAACGTATTCAGCGATAATTAAAGTAACTATTTACTTAGTAAACGGGTTGGCCATAATATAATGTAACAACCCAAACGAACATTTAATGGCTATTACGACACTCGTATTATACATTACGACACGCAATTCTCACACTCGTCGTGTCTTAATAGCTATAGATACCTTATAATACACATTAAAAATATTTTACTTTTACATTGGGACTTAAGTACTTACTCACCCATAAGATCGTGCCGTCAGAATTGAAATCCAAATTTTTTCCTCAATTTTTCACCATCAATTTTCTTTGAAAATGCGCATTAAATTTGAATTTAATTTTTCCGAAGTCTTTGGAGCTTCATACGCAGCAATGGACACTATATCGAAAATTCTCGCAATATTTTGGTTTTTCGAGAACTGACAACCACGGAATAGGGTTTATCTGGCAGTGGAGTGCCCAGAAATTTTCTGAGGGGTGAGATATGTGCGGTGACCATATGTACTTTTTTTAGTAGGGCAGTACTTTCTTTTTAAACACCGTTCTACTGTCCTTCAAAGGTTTATCAAGTACAACTAAATGTACTTTTTTCTAAGATACACAAAACCATGTCCTACTTTTTGTTTAAATAGAGTTAAATGAAGAAAAAAATTATTATGAATAAAAAAAATTAAAACTCTTTGTTGTGCATTAGGAATTTGGATTTAAGCCCACTGTGTAGCCGTCTGATCGCCTTCCAATGAACTAGTAGGCGGGCGGTCGACGTCACCAGTGTATTTTAGCGAGAAGTTTATTTCGTTGTTTCACTTTGTTGCATTACAAGAGGCTATACTAATGAAGAAGAGAGAACGATATTTTGGCGTAACTAGTAGCATCTCTGTTGTTTGCGTTAGCCTTTGCAGTGAGTTACAAGCGCAGTATGAAAGCCAAATCAAGTGTTTCACCGCAAATTGTATATACAATAAAACGGGCTGAAAATTGACATACTAGACTTATCGGCGCGCGCGACGGTGCTTTTCCTTACGAATTCAACTATTTACCTACTCTTTTATGTTTAAACATTATGGTCACCCTAGGGATACGGGAGGCAGAAGAAGAAAGAAAAATCTAAGATTAATTATTATCTACCTCTACCTAATAAACGAAATGAACTAGGCCAGGAGCAGCGGTCGGCGGCATATTCAGTGTTGCCAACTCAAGGAAAATTTCCCGTTTTGCGGAAATTTTCAATACAAATGGTAAAAAGTTAGCTCAAAAGGGGAGTATTTTAAATCTAGGTAGTATAAATTTCCGAAAATTTTAATGAGCGTTACATAAATATTTATATTTTTAACTTTATATAATTTTTTGTTTGGACATTAAAATATATGTTAATAAAGAACGATTCTGTTAACGGGAGGGATTTTTTTCACAAAAGTGAGGTTTTTCAGTTTTTCTTCACTTTTTTATTTGAAAATTCTGAGCCTTGGGAGGAGGGGGTTGCACTCTAATGGGCACGCCACTGGATGCTAATTGTCATGACTGTTAATGGAGTGTTTTAACCGAAAGCGGTCATGTCCTCATCAGACCAAACAAATTTCATGTTTTAACACAACTCCGAACACTACTACTTAATTCCGAGAACCCATCACCGAAACAGCTACCACATAAATATAAGTAAGTGCCTCCTTCATTTGGCCCAGTGTCAATATTTTGGCAATGGTATTAAATTTGTAGGACTATTAGCCCGGTGTGCATCTTGCTCGGGTACCGGCTCCCTAAACCAATAATCCGCCTGCAAAGCTAAATATTTACTGATCAAATTTGTATACTAAATGGATTCAGACGCCGGAGGTGTCCTTTTTGGTTTCGGCTGTGTGTCTCAAGAACCGAGCTCATACAAATGGAGATGCGACCCAACGAAAAGGACACGTCAACATCGAAAATAGTTTAGAGGATTTAGATCTAGCTAAATATACAAAAATAATTAGAAACGCGTTTTTTTATTTAACAATTTAACGAAGCCGAAGGGGATATCAGAAGTATTCAACGGTCGATAACTTTTCCACTGAACCGGAGTCAAAGGCTATCAAAATGTCAACCGATAACATATTTACAAAGCCACGAAACCACATATATATTTCACGGTTTTTGTTCATCTTTAAGGCTCACTTATTTTAAATGATCTATGCTAGTTTATATTGTTTTGTATTTTGATCTTTTACACGCCAAATATCCATTTACTTTAAACGGCTCGCTCGAATGGTTTTAATTAGTTTTGTTTATTTTAAAGCGTTATTTTCTAATAGGTGATTTTGCGTTAGAAGTTATTAGATATTTTCACGTAACATTTTTACTGAACTTTATAGCTTTATTGATGAGCTAAGAAAAAATCAAAAAATTAGGCTTGTGTGGTTATTTCCGGCTACCCGAACACCGAGTCGGGAAACCAAAATGTATCACACCCAGCAAGACAGGGACGCTAAGAATTTATAATAATAAAATCAATTTAATCAAAATATAAGATTTATTCAGGAAACTCTCCTGTTAGCTCCACGCATTTAAGCAACAAGTTTAAAATATTTTTTTAAAATGAAGAATACCCCATCTTGACCCACACATTTAGCAACCTTCGGTGGAGGAGGTACTACCTCATAGTTTTATCCACAATATCGAAGCAGAAGTTTTGCACAGGACGCGCGTTTCATTATAACTACCAGGAGATGATTAAATTATCCTTTATTCAGTTTCTTCATCATTACCAACTATTTTAAGCCCAGTTTCTTAGAGTATGGATAACTTTGTTCTTCAAATATTTCCTATGACAGCAATTGTTAATACAATTGTAACCATAATAATTATTCTAGGAATAAAGTTATTCGGACTTTGAGAAACTGGCACTTTGCCTTACTGTGCGTCTTTAGTGATTGTGGTACTGCAAGCATGCTCTAGTGCAGCAACCCATTTCTCGTCATGCTGTCTTTTGACCATCTGTCTCTTGTGGTTGGTTTTCTTTTATAACAACAAACCATTAGGCTGGTGGTATAAAATATTTTATATGAAAAATAATTGGTTGGGTCCCAAATTATACCCAAAAATGTCATATCATATCATACCATTTATCACCTGAGGCATGTATCATGAAATATGCCCCAAATAGCAATTTATTTCAATTTCAATTTAAAAAATGTAGTTTTTCTTATTTAGCTATATAAAATTGACAAAAAAGTCAAGAAAATTGTTACGTAACCCCATCATTCAGAATTGAATTTTCTTTGAAATGAATTGTTACAAGGTAATCAAAGTATACATTGTTATTTAAAAAAAAGATGTTCAAGTCATCCACGTGACGTCAGTGCAAATTTTGACATACCAATAACAACATGGCTTCCGACTCAGATCAAGAATAATAAACTAGAGAAGGATGGTTACTTCCCAGAAGAGCCTACATTCACTCACTATCGACCCATGCTCCGCGGTCTTCTCACCCACATCGTCGTCACTGCGACGTTGCTGCGCGACGAACAGCCTTCGTTTCGCCATTGCTGTCATTGGATCTTCCATGTTCTCGTTGTGTTTTTAGCTTTTTTAGTGATATTTTCGGATGTTTTAACACCGTTGCTAGTTGTATTTTGGTGCTTTGAGCATTGACAAAACTTGATACTTATTACTTATTATGTTTTTCGTTTGATCCTGAAGAAAATCCCATAAATTGAGAAATAAAGCAGATACCATAGTGCTTGTTTTGCAGAGTATTTTTCAGTGTAGTGTTTTTATTCAATATGGTAAGAACTACAAAAATTGAGCAATTCCGCTCTGTGCGACCAGTAATTAGTAAAGGTCGCACAGAGCGGAATTGCTCAATTTTTGTAGTCGCCGGGGACGTATCCCCGGCAACAGTCCCCCATTATGGGCGAACCAACTGATGACGAAGACACTATGTCAAATATATCAATGGAGTCCGTCTCCGACAGGAAACTCTCCGACGATTCGCTCCGTAAAATACGTAGCAAATCTAAATCATTCGCAGAAGTCTGCGTCCAGTGCCGCCTGGATTATGAAAGTATGAGAGATTACGCAAATCTCAGCAGTAATGACGCTACTAGACTGGCCTCTAAAGTTCGCCAACACTTCAGAGACTCCCATCCCTTCTTGAGGATCAAAAAACCCGCAGTATCTAGGATAGATACAGGCAAAAAGAAGGCCAGTCCGACTAGCCTACAGGGCTCTGACTCGACAAAAAAGCTGAAAGGTGACCGACAGCAATAACGAAAAACTAAAGACGACAATTCTTCCATGGAGACAGAGAAATCGGCCAATATCCCTGCAAACAACCCCAAGATCATGGGCCCACCGCCAATTCCGATAGCAACTTCTGCTACCCTGGTAAGCGAAAATACTAAAGACAGTTTTAAAACGCCCTTTAGGCACATTCCATTTAGGAAGAACTTCAAAATTGTCCAACTCGATATGGGTCAACCTCCCGTGACCACATCAAACCAATATCAACCCCTCCAAGATATTGACACTGAGGAGGAAGACACAGCGAGTGTCGCGTCAACCACCGCCTCCACAGGGGTCAAACGCAGAATCTCTACAAACAAACAGACCAAACCAACCCCTAAGCCAAAAATACTACCCCCGCCCCCGGTAGTAATCAAAGGCCGCCCTGCTGACCACAGGGAATTAAGAGACGACCTGAAAGCGCTGCGTATCACAAAATACCAGCTAAAATATACAAAGAACCGCGTTATAGTGTACTGCGAAAACGCTATAGACTCGCATAGGTACATTAAAACGGGCACTCGACCAGGAGCAAACGGAGTACCACTCCTACGCCGAGACAAGCGAAAAAACCAGAGCATTTGTACTGCGCGGACTTGATGGCAACATCAAGCCCCAAGAGATATCGGAGGCACTCAAAGACGAGTATAGCATTACAGCACGAAACATATTTGAGATGAAGAAAACACGACAACCGATGTACCTAGTAGTTTTAGGGACAGACTACACGGTCAGAAGACTAAACAATGAGCTAAGAACCCTTATGCATGTCCGTATATCATGGGAGGCAAGGCGATCCGGCAAACCCGTACTGCAATGCAAAAACTGCCAGCAGTACGGGCACGCCAAGACATACTGTAAACGTAAGATTGCATGCAGCAAGTGTTCGGGGCCCCATGACATCACGCAATGTACGAACGACCACCAAAAATGTGCAAACTGCGGCGGACCTCATCGATGTATCGATGAGGAATGCCCAGTGTATATTTACAAGCTAAACATAATAGAAAACGCAACAACAAGAACTAAACAGGTTTCCAAGCAAACCTTCAAGCCCGCGCCTCCGCCAGCCAACCCGGCCTGGCGCGACAACACGACCAGAGTAGCTGACGGCTCACGGAGCCAAGGGCTAAACAATGCACTCTAAAAAATTATGAGTTAAATTTAACTCAAAATGAACACAATACTTTGTCAAAACGGGTCCACAAAGAATTGTGTAAAATTTGTACACAAAATGTTTGAGTAGCTCTTACTCATAAAAGTGTGGGAAATTTTACTCAATATTTACACAATCTAGTGAAGTTTAAAATCAATATTTCGTTAAAATCAAATATCTTTTGAGTTATTTTTCTTCACCAGCCCACTCAATGATGAGTTAATTTTACTCTATTGTTAGTAACTTACTACTAAAAATTAGGTTTAATGAACTAAATTTTAGTTAAAAAATATTCATAAGTAACTCATTTTTGAGTAATAACCTACTAAAAAATGTGTTTTTTTTTATTTGGTTTCGAGTTAACTTTAATGAAATTTTGCTTCCATGAAACTAGAAATAATGTAGAAATTAGCTCCAAACACGATTTATTACGATTAAATACAAGCTTCTCTTCCAAGATATCAAATCACACTCTGCTTTTTCCAACAAATGTAACGTGAACAAATTCTTAGTCTTATAATATTCACAGTCGAGGTGCTGACATTGTTGTTCTAAGCAGCGTCGCATCGGGAGAACCAGTGGCGGGGAATCACATGAGCTAACACGGCCTTCCTGACAATGGGGCGTCCTCGCACCTTCCTTCTTACAAAGATTGATACTGTGAAAATAAAAGAAAAGCAAAACAACAGACATAATAAACAGATTGTCGTCAAATGTCAAAAAATCATGTAAATCTACACAGTGTACAGCTTGATTTTAAATGTTATTTTTTGGCCATTTCATTGAGGTTAGTTAGGAACCCCACAGCCTATATGCTTTCAAGTAATTTTTGCTTACACACTAATTTGGGCACCATATTGTCGAAAATGTTTAGCCTGAACATAATTTCAGGGATCTTATATAGCCCAAATATCGTTTTTGGGGATCTGTACCTAAATTTTATTTCAAGGATATTGTTTACCAAGTAAATCTTGCAACCTTTTCCTAAATAATATTTACACAAACCTTATTTACTTAGCCCAAAACTGCAAATTTGGGGACCTTTGCTTGATCTTAATCAGGGACGTTAAGTAGGTACCTAGCCCAAAAATTTTAAATTTGGGGACCTTTGCCTGACCTTAATCAGGGACCTTATTTACCTAGCCCAAACTTGTAAATTTGGGAACCTTTTAATACAGCCCGGTATAGCAGATAAATTCAAACATAGGCTGGTGTAGCAGAGACCTAAAAAATAAGGTAAAAAAACAAAATCAATTTATGCCTGCGAAGCAGGGACCTTAAAAGCACAGCCTGTCATAACAGAGACCTTCAGACATTAGCCTGGTGTACCAGGGACCTCGAATTTAAGGTGAATTCGTACCTAACAGCTGTTACCTGTACCATTGCATTTTGATGGGTTCTGGATTAATAACGCATAATTGTAAAAAGTACTTAATACAGCGATTTCAGGTTCGCCAACCTAAGAAAAATTATTCTGGATTCATGGCCCTCTGAGATGGAAAATAATAAATGAATAACGTATACTGTTTTGCATCTCAACTCACTTTTTCGTAAGCTATACTCATAATTTAGTTAAATTAAATCATATTTGAGTTATTTAAGTGTAAGTAGATAGATACGTATTAAATAAGCTGTGCCTATATATGTTACGGCACGTATATAGATGGTGGGATACCTATAATCATCACTGATTACCTAGATTACGTATTAGGTATATACTTATTTTTACGGTTAGCAAAATATTCAAAGTCAAATCTCTATTACGTATAACAGCATGAGAATAAACTATAAAGTGGTTCCAAATGAATGACAAATCAGCGTGTACTGATATACTATAGAGCCTATACAGCAATGTTAAAAAAGCAAAATGGTGTCCTAACTAACAAACATATATATAAAGTAGGTAGGTAGTATTTTACTTACCGGTCTCTGCTATGAACTTATAATCCAATTCATTTTTAATGCAGCTACACCACGCTTTTTTCAGTTTAAACTGTAGTTTAAATATAATTTTTTCCATTTTCCAGCGTCATAACTAGCAGGACTCGTAATTTTCGGCCGCCTCGCTAGGATCAACCCAACAACCGATGGCAGGGCAGAGTCGTGTATCATTCGTGCATAGATCTGCTTGATATGATTTACACTAGCACAATAACAATTATTTGCCACTTTAATACTAGAAATTTGATCGCGCTTCGATTCCTACATCTGCACCTGCCAGTGTGTCTTAACTTAACTAGAAATACGCATAGAATATCTACGATTGGAAGGGAAGGGATTGAGTCACACAAAATTTAGTTTAAAAATCACCTAATTACCTTTTTATGAGCGTATATTACACAAATATAGGTATTTTTTGGCAACTAACACAATAATATGTTAAATTCACTAATTTTTTATTCATTTTAATGGGCTCACTCAAAATTTCACTAAAAATGCAAGTAACTCAATAATTTTCTTAGTTTTACTCAAGGCGATTTTTTACAGTGTGCCCAACGACCCGATGAGTTCCACAAACAGTTCCCACCATTACGCAACGCCAACGCCCGGCCCACCAAGGAGAATATAGCTAAACAAAATGTTACACAGGTTAGTGGTATTGCCCGTGGTAGCTCTGCTCACATAAATCACAATCAACATAATAATAATCAGCATGCAAACTTGACTAACACATTGTCTAATCTCAATGATGTAGTAGCTAGGATTAATAGCCTGGTAAATCTAGAGCAATTATTCCTAGCACTCGATCATTATTCGAACATGTTAGAAGCGTGTCGGGGCGACAAAGCTGAAATTGTATAGGCCTCGATTCGCTTCTTTTCGTTCGAATATTCCCAATTCGACATATAATGCTAAACGTCGCAAGTTGGAACTGTCACGGCATCAGGTCCAAAATGGGCGAATTTCGTAATTTTATGCAAACTTCCAATTTTCAGATTGTTTTCCTCAACGAAACGAATCTATTTCCTAATTTTACGTTCAAGATTAGGAACTATAACATCGAGAGATTTGATAGGCCCGATCGAGCCGGAGGAGGCGTGGCATGCCTCATACACAAAACTCTGCGCTATCGGCGCGTATATAACGTGCACACCGCAATCGAAAACGTCAGTATTGAACTGGAGAGCGGACTGCGTGTATGTGGCTGCTACGCGCCCCCGGCTCTCCGCCTCACAGAAAACGACCTCCTTGTATTATTACCACAAAACAGAGTATCCCTGCTGATAGGGGACTTGTACGCCACGCACGCCGACTGGGGCGGCGTAACTAACAGCAGGGGTAGATTATTTAAGGGGATAATCGAAAATAATCTGGAAATGTCCTATCACAGAACTCCAAATCCTACATATCTTCGTAGTGACTCTTTCCTGGATATTGCTATTACTCGGGGAGCGATAAGAACTACTCAACTGTTAGAAATCAATACCTTAAACTCGGATCACCTCCCGATCAAGATTAACCTGTATCATAGGTTCCCCATGACGAGTGACACCGTCGTATCCTACAGGAATGTTGATTGGAGGATGTTCCGAGCAAGGTTGACCGAGTTGACAGTCGTCCCGGAGCAAATAGAAACAATCCAGGAATTAGAGAATGAAGCAAATACACTTACTTCAAATATCCAGCGCATCCGTGATGCAATGTGCCCTAGGGTTACCATCCACTCTAGGACAGAATTACTTCCTGATCACATCCTTGAATTAATTTCACTTAAAAACCGTGTTCGACGCCGATGGCAGAGAAACCGGACACAAATGGGATCCGCTCGCATCAATGCGCTGACGGAGGAGATCAGGATTAAAATACGGGATCACCGTAGTCAAGCATGGCTTGACTACATTAACACAATAAACAGGGAAGACGGCTCGCTGTGGAAGTTGGCTAGGAAAGTCCGTGGAGGTAGTACTCCGATGCCCGTGATCAAACACCGTGGCGTGGACATGGTGAACGATCAGGGAAAAGCGGAGGCCTTCGCGGATTACTTGGAGGGCGTCTGCAGCGAGTCGCCTGACACTCTCCCTGAACAAACCCAATACAGTCAAGCTGTAAGAACCTTCCTGCAGCAAAAATATCCAATTCCTCCGTCAGTACTTGATAAGATGAGAGTCACTCCGGCGGAACTCTGCAAAGCTCTCTGCCGTTTGCCGAGAAATAAAGCTCCCGGCCCGGATACCATACCGAACATAGTCCTGAAAAATCTACCTAAAAGTCACTTATCCACCTATTGCACATACTTAATGCGGTAATCAGGCTACAACATTTCCCTACCTCCTGGAAAGCAGCATGCGTTATCCATTTCCTGAAACCAGGAAAAGATCCTTCACTTACGGCATCATACCGGCCGATATCTTTATTGAACACCCTCGGAAAGGTGGCTGAAAGGCTAATCTTACTGAAGGCCAACGGAGTTGTCGAAAAACTCGGCATCATACCCCCGGAGCAGTTCGGTTTTCGCGGCCGGCATGGCACTGTCATGCTGATATATAAGCTTCTAGCTAACCACGGCATACCGTTACATCTAGTCTCCTTTATTGGATCATACCTTGCCGAACGCACTTTCGTGACCAGAGTAGGAACACATAAAATACCTAGGATTTACATTCGACAATAAGCTAAACTTTAGTAAACATATTGCAGCCATAATTTCAAAAAATGAAGGCATCAAAAAAGGTCTAAGCTTACTGGTGACAGGACGATCATTTCTAAGCCCTACGAATAAAATTATTTTATATAAGTCAGTCATACGTCCTGCACTACTATATGGTGCCCCGGTGTGGTGCTCGGTGGCCAGAACACACTTACGTAAACTTCAGATCCTGCAAAATAGATACCTGAGAGCGGCGTTCTCCCTTACTCTGCCTGATCGAGTCCGAACTGCGGACCTGCATGCATGGGCTAGAGTTGAATATGTCGAGGAATACATTGACAACCATGCATGCAGGTTCTACGAGCACCAGATTAAGGGATCGCCGCTAACAGCAAACATCGCTGACAGGAGATACGACCCCGAGTATCGCACCCCCCACGGCACTATATATAGATTAACGTCAATGTTCTATAAGCAGCAAAGACCCCCTTAGCCTAAACACGTCATTTTTACATAGACATAACAACCCTTAACAACATCCTACTTTCTAATAGCTTTCCAATCAATTTCTAACATTCTCCTAAATTCACAAGTATCTGGAGAGCAGGAGTGCATAGCCTTTGCGGGCAATGCATGAGCCTGCCTTCTGATTGGCCAGCCGCCATGTTCGGACATGGGGGCGGGGCCTGTTAAAGGTTAGCTACGCCGCATATAAATATGCAGCAGCACCTAACATACCTTACTTGACTTCCAACCACCGAAGCATCCATGCTCCGTAGCCTGAACCGTCGGACTCGTCTTTTATGCCTTGATGTAATGATAGAATACTGGAACTGACTTGTGAAGCACAAGTCATTATATCTTGTATATATTTTGTATATACATTGTATATAATTCTGTAAATAGATATATGTTGTACATAGTGTATTGTCCTTAGTATTAAGAGCGCCTGCTCCAAATGAGCAGTTGAAGCAAGGTTTTTGCAAAGTTTTCCTTGCATAATCACCAGGCAGCATTATATCACACTTAATACTGTACTAACCAGCCTTCCAGCTTCGGCCAATACAGTAATTGAGCGACATTGAAGGGTCTAACCCACGTAATGAGCACACCACCGGCACTACTACTGCCCTTAGATTAAGTAGGATTAGAGCAACCCCCTATGGGTGCCATAATCGGTTGGCCATGGCGTTGGACGAACAACGACTGGCATAAACAACTGATAAAATTTGGTTATATATTACCTAAGGCATGCATAGTTCTAAGATTTGTAGTTGTCAACTTATCAATATTTAAATAAATTATCAGTCAGTCAATATGGTAAGAACAACTTAAATTATTTTCTTATAGTCTGCAGGAATAATAATATTTTACCTAATATTGTAGAGAAGTAGTCAAACTAAGGGTTTTATTACACAGTGCGCCACTTGGCTATTTAGGTTTTAAACAATATTTTTAAAAAAGTAGGTTTGTTCACGTACATACACTGGAAAGTAATTCTTATTTATACATTGTCTACATTCCTTATAGACCTTGCTTATTACCCAAATTCTTAGCATTATAAATGTAACACTTACTAGGGATAGTACCTGAACCTGTCTCGACAAATTTTCATTAAGTCACTTTTTCTTGTAGGTATGTAAAATAATGCGCTTCAAAACTTATGGACAATGGGAACATAGATTCGATCGAGTTCCGTGCACGATTCGATCGAATAGAGCCGAGTGATCGAACGATTCTGTCTCATGCCCCCGTGCAAATTAAATTATCGCATCATTACCAGATTATCCTTATTACGCTTAGGACGAAAGAAACGTATTTCAATTTTCCTGAAAGCATGTAAATTTATATTTAAAACGACTACAAAGGCTGGGAAGAGACCTTAGGGTCGAGGCACAAGCCACAATTATTATTGTAATTTCTATATTTAGTTTTTACTGCGGGCGGAGGAAGCGTAAGCAGGAATCTTAGGAATGCCAGGGCGGACATAAATCGGACCCGTTCGTCCCAAACAAAACCGAAGCTGTTCCTTGTTAAAGGCTAATATTTTGGGGGTCGAAAGTCGCAACCCCATTTAACTTGCCTGTCAGTTAAAATTTAACGGATCGATCTATTTTCGGAGAACGATATTTCATTTTGAATTTTTAGTTTATATTTTTAGTTTCGCATTAGGGGTGCTTGATGTTTTGTTTCGGTCGATTATGGGTTATGTAGGGTTTTCCTATTAAAATACTAAGCTTTTTGAAGTGAAAATCTTTAGGCGCGTTCAGGACCGTTTTGCTTAGGTGGTGAATGAAACTGAACCGTCATGTAGCGCTCATTCGGGTATTTTTTAGGTTAATCATCTTTTTGTTGAAAACGACTGCCAGTAGACATCTAGGATTTGGCACGTTTTTAGGGAACACCCCCAAGTGTTCCTGTCAGTCAAAATGTTCACTAACCCAAACTTAGGCTTGGCATTTGAATTCTTTTTCAGAGGACAGTCTTCATTTTCTATACCTATACATATTTAACTTCATTTTACCTGACATGCGCTTCCCTTTTTTTTAGTGTTATGGAAATATAATGTTGATAAAGTAAGAAAATCCAATAAATCTGGCAACATATTTTTCCCTATTATTTTAATGAGACAAAATCGAGCGTTTGGATTAGTTGTCTGTCTCATTTTCGTGGGGAGCAGTCCTGATTTGACACAAAATGCATTGTTATAGATCAATCAAACATTTTAGCAACGTTGCCGAATACTACAAATGTAATTAATTCTTAATTTCATATTCTTGAAGTTTGGTTACTCTATGTCATTTTTTTATCTTGAATCATACCAAATACCCGAAAACTTTTGCTCTTCCCAGTGATAATGATTTCTAAATAAGTTTAATGGTGGCAAGCACCACTCCTTTTAGTTGTTTTATTGTCAAATTAAAATCACCGATGTCAAGTGGAGAGTTAACGCATGCCCAGTACTCATGTGGATTCAGTTTGCAATTGTTTCATAGACTAAGTCCCTGAAAGCGGAGCGAGCAGATATCTCTGGTAGAAAGAGGGCAAAATTTGAAATGAACGAACGGTTTGTGAGTATACGCATGCGTATTGCAGCTGGACTACTGCATTTCCTAGTCTATATATGCAGACCACCGCAGTTCTCAATATAAATAAATCACATTATTTGACAAACACCCATTGAGATAAAATAAAGAAGAGGCGCTATCGGCTGACCAAAAGTAGTGTCCGTTTCGCCATATTGGTACGTCACTTCTGTCAGCGTCAACTGGCAACGTGTGACATCATTTGTGGTTGTCTACTGTTACCGATTATTAACCTTTTTTTTGTCTGTTGTGAAGACTGTTTTACTCTCGTTTGATTGGTTTATGCGAATCGATCATTGTGTCTTGTTTTAGCATAGATTAATGTAACCCAGATATATGGCGGTATTTGTATAATGCTCGTATAAAAATATATTAAATAAGGTATAACAATACTAGATACATTTATTTAACTAAAAGTCGAAGATAATCTGAAACCAGCAAATTTTTGTCTGAATTAATATGTGTTGTTTTTTTTATTAATGCAAACAACAGCATGTTCCAAAATCATTTTGTTTCTTTGCCTACTTTGCTAGATCGCATTAAAAAACCTCACGACATTCTGTCCGAGAATAACAACCGCAGAGAAGCGACAAAAGCCGTCGGCACCTTTGAAGTTGGAGAGCCAAGTTCAATTTGTCATATGTGACAGATGACCGGTTTAATACACTGAGAGAAACGTCATGAAGGAAAAAGAAATGCTATACACCGATAAAACATGTAATTAATTACATGTTTATTATATACTTTATTAGAAATGTATTATGAATAGTAGTTCTCTTTAGGATTTAACGGTTTAACTCAGAGTTTACTGATTTGTCGCGCTCTAATCTTTTTGAAGTGAATACTTCTTTGGTTTTATGAGAGTCGCATCACGACATGGTTTATGTTTTCGTCTCGCGTTACGAAATCTTCGTATTATTGATTGGATGACTAACCCAAACTAACCAAATCTATTAAAATTGTTTATACCGTATCGGAACCGGCTCAAATAAGTAAAATAAGTTGAGACTAAGTGAAACTAACCCAAAGTTGATTCGACGACTAACCCAAACTAACCAAACCTATTAAAATTGATTATAACGTATCGGAACCGCTTCAAATGACTAAAATATGTTGAGAATAAGTGAAACTACTCGAAAATTAAATCGACGACTAACCCAAACTAACCAAATCTATTAAAATTAATTCTAACGTATCGGAACCGGTTCAAATGACTAAAATCAGTTTAGACTAAGTGAAACTAACCGAAAGTTGATTGGACGACTAACCCAAACTAACCAAATCTATTAAAATTGTTTATAGCGTATCGGAACCCGCTCAAATAAGTAAAATAAGTTGAGACTAAGTGAAACTAACCTAAATTTGGTTCGACGACTAGCCCAAACTAACCAACTCTACTAAAATTGATTATAACGTATCGGAACGGCTTTAAATGACTAAAATAAGTTGAGAATAAGTGAAACTAACCGAAAGTTGAATCGACGACTAACCCAATCTAACCAAATCTATTAAAATTGATTATAACGTATCGGAACCGCTTTAAATGACTAAAATAAATTGAGAATAAGTGAAATTAACCGAAAGTTGAATCGACGACTAACCCAAACTAACCAAATCTATTAAAATTGATTATGGCGTATCGGAACCGGTTCAAATGACTAAAATAAGTTGAAACTAACCGAAAGTTTATTATACGACTAACCCAAACTAACCAAATCTATTAAATTGGATTATAACTTATCGGAACCGGTTCAAATGATTAACATAAGCAACTGTTGAGACTAAGTGAAACTAACCGATAATTGAATCGACGACTAACCCAAACTAACCAAATTTTTTAAAATTGATTATAACGTATCGCTTCAAATGACTAAAATAAGTTGAGGATAAGGGAAATACGTCACAGGAATCGAGGAACGGGAGGCGCGAAACCGTGTAAAAGGAAAATGCGCAAATCACTATGGAACAGTTGTTGGCTAACAGTTTTAAGGTGCAAACGGGTACCTGTGAATGTTGTGAGTTCCTTTTGCGAGAAATTGGATATACTTTGGCAATGTCTCAGACTACTGCGAATGTTGTATGTCTAATTACGTTAATATTGTTGGGCTAACAACGGTAGCCGGCTGCCTTACAGGTCAACAATATCAATGAGTAAAGTTTGCAAAGGAATTTCATTGCTCTTCAAGTAAAATATCGACTAGTTATATTGTCAAGAAAAATGCCGAAAGTAGCGCGAACACGTACTAAGACAGTAAAGTCAAACCAAACCGATCCAGAATTAGTTCAAAGTGAACTGTGTAGAATTCCAGATGAGAAATTATTTCATTAGCTCATAAATCACACCTTTCTTTAATTTATAAACCTATTCAGTTATCTGACAATACATCGCTTTTGGTAAAGAAAAATATGTGAATAAATAATAGGAATCTACCAACACATTTTTACTTGTGGCACGAGACGAACATGATAATGATGTCTCTTGTCTCTTTTATTTGTGAATTATACGAGTATAAACTTATTTTAGTCATTTGAAGCAGTTCCGATACGTTATAATCAATTAAAATAGATTTGGTTGGTTTAGATTAGTCGTTGATTCAACTTTCAGTTAGTTTCACTTATTCTCAACTTATTTTAGTCATTCGAAACGGTTCCGATACGTTATAATCAATTTTAATAGATTTAGTTAGTTTGGGTTAGTCGTCGATTCAACTTTCGGTTAGTTTCTCTTATTTTCAACTTATTTTAGTCATTTGAAGCGGTTCCGATACATTTAATAGATTTGGTTAGTTTGGGTTAGTCGTCCAATCAACTTTCGGTTAATTTCACTTAGTTTCAACTTAGTTTAGTCATTTGAACCGGTTCCGATACGTTATATTCAATTTTGATAGATTTGGTTGGTTTGGGTTAGTTGTCCGATCAATTTTCGGTCAGTTTCACTTATTCTCAACTTATTTTAGTCATTTGAAGTGGTTCCGATACGTTTTAATCAATTTTAATAAATTTGGTTAGTTTGGGTTAGTCGTCGATTCAGCTTTCGGTTAGTTTCACTTATTCTCAACTTATTTTAGTCATTTGAAGCCGTGAAGCGGTTCCGATACGTTATAATCAATTTTAATAGATTTGGTTAGTTTGGGTTAGTCGTCCATTCAACTTTAGGTTAGTTTCCCTTAGTCTAAACTTATTTTAATCATTTCAACCGGTGCCGATACGTTATAATCAATTTTAATAGATTTGGTTAATTTGGGTTAGTCGTCGAATCAACATTGGGTTAGTTTCACTTAGTATCAACTTATGTTACTTATTTGAGCGGGTTCCGATACGCTATAAACAATTTTAAGAGATTTGGTTAGTTTGGGTTAGTCGTCGAATCAACTTTCGGTTAGTTTCACTTAGTCTCAACTTATTTTAGTCATTTGAACCGGTGCCGATACGTTATAATCAATTTTGATAGATTTTGTTAGTTTGGGTTAGTCGTCGATTCAACTTTCGGTTAGTTTCACTTAGTTAAGCCTTTAATTTTTTCTGACTTTACACTCGCTAAAGAAGTCACATCAATAATAATTAACACACAAACAAAGCAAAGGAAACTGGCGTTCACGCAAAAATTTTGTCGTCGACGACTGTACTAAACAAATCTCGGACTAAACTAAACTGTCAAGCAAATGGAGATGACAGTTGGCCGGCTTACCTCCCACTCCAAATTTTTGGGCGGGATTTAAGTTGTCGCTTCTCTGCGGTTGTTATTCTCGGATTCTGTGGACGCAAAAATCAAGGCGTACGCTACCACAGTGGGTATGTACATGTTCTAGTCTTAATTCGGTCAGATGGGAACACCGCAGAATTCCCAGCATCTGCGCAAGGATTGCGAAACGACTTTTACTCTTCTTTTCTGAAGTTTCTAGCAAGAGATGTCAAGCATGCCTGGTGATGAATTTTGATTTTCGCCCGATATTTATTATATATTTTCCATGATAGTTTGTATTATAATATAAATAATAAATGACTTACTATTGAAAATTATCTATCGGAATCAGGTAATTAGAGGATTAATTAATTTCTTAGTTAAAGAGATGTGCTTGGATCTTGAACTCTCAGCATTTTACCATGGAAATAAAAATTTAAATTTCTAATGCAATCAACACCATATGTACCGCTGGTGTAATAAACTTATCCCCAGAAAGTGAAGGACTCTATCTCACAAAGTACCTTCGCTGCTCCGCACGTCAGCAAAACATCAACGCAACGCCTCCGAGCGAGAAGATGACATTGATCATCGCGCTGTCGCGATAGCAAAACAATTGGAACAGAGTGCTTCTCCTGGCGGAGGAGACTTTGCGGTCCAGCGGTCACCTTTTTAAGTATTCACTTTAAACTAAAACGGAATTTTATCCACAATACCGAAACAGAATTATTGCAATCGACGCGCGTTTCGCTAACCATGTTAGCATCATCAGGAGATGATGAGGAGTTTAATCATCTCTTCTAAGGTTCCAAACCCCAACATAGAAGTATTTACTTTTTGCTTGTATATGGATTATCTATCTGATTATTATTCAAAACTAACCCAAACAAACTACCGCTAACCCGAACGTGTGTCATATTGTGAATGATTTGGAGATTAGTGTGTAAAAGCATTTTTGACATTTTGAGCTATATATATTATTAGATATGGGTTATCGCAAAAAGTTTTGTTAGAGATTGTTCAAAATCCTTGAAAAATCAATAATTTGAAAAGCAGGAACAAGAAATTACTTACCAACTCAAACTAAAAGAAACATAATTATATGACTGAAAATACGTGTAATATAAAAATAAATGACAAGCGGTATAAGTGGACATAATATATAAAATAAATGTTATAAAGTAGCATTCAATTATCCGAAAACCTTCGAAATATAAGCATCTCCTCGTTCCAAAGGGACGTTATCGAATTTCAACTTCAAAGCGGTACATTTAGCTTGCGCTATCGTTGACCAAGATAGTTTGGATGAACTTTTTGATGTGTAAACATCTTATGCGACGGTTTGAGGGTAAATCTCAGCAAATGGGACGGAAATGTGGGGACGGAATGTGTAAACCGATGTGACATTATAACCCGTGCGCATTGAGGAACAAGCTAATCCAGAACGGCCGCGGTTGCAACGACTCAAATGGCGCTTCTAAAAAGCTAGCCGCTAGGGCTCTATTAGATTTTCATTATATTATATTCGCATTGTATTTGGATCAACGATCAATAGCACAGCTTATTTTTAATAGACGGTTGAATTTAAAATGAATTTTCGCTTCAAAATTCACGACAAATTCGTCCGAAGCCACGGCTATCGGCCTAAAATAGTCCGGAAATTTTCGAATTTTAATAAAATTTTGCCATTTAAAATCGTTTTTAAACGGCTTTTAGACGATGAAAAAGCATATTTTAAACTAAACGAACTGTCAAAAGTATTAGTCAGATGCCCAGACGTTTAAAACAATATTGAGTCATGGCCCCCATCTAAAATTTGAAAAAATTTGGTTATTGACTTTCCCAAATCAAGGGATGCCACCCCAAGATGACTGTGTTGATGTTATTCCTGGTGGCATTAGATTTTCGTGGCGAATTTGTGCAGTGAATTAATCCACTCCGATTGAAGCTGCCAGTAAGTATTATTAAACTAATATTATAAATGCGAATGTGTTTGTTTGTTTGTTTCTTACGCTTTCACGCATAAACTACTCAACCGATCATCATGAAATTTTGTGCAGATATTTACTTTCAAGAGGATAGTAAAGGACATAGGACACTTTTAGCTTTTACTCGCGGCTACGCTCGCGTTGATTTTTACGGTTAGTTTTAATCCTATTTTTATTTTCTTGAGGTTATATTTGTAAAAAGTTTTTTTTCTTCATTTTGGGCAAGCCTTGGGCCCTTGTCTTAGTTTTTGTTCGTTGCGTCCCTGTAGCGAGCGAAGGGCTATGCATGAAGTGTACTTACTCTTAGATATTCTAATGCAAACGTTACAAATGTAAACATTAAACAACGCACGTCAGGCGGTATTTGTGACGGGAATGTGTTTTGCAGGCTGTTGTAACCGTTAGTGCAAAACGTGTTCTTTCCAACGCTAGAATTCCAAATAAAGGATTGCCTACATTCAGGCGTCACGCGGCCTAAGGTGGCATTAGATTTTCATGCCGATGATGTCGATATAGGATATGTTTACACATCAGTGCCTCGAGTATTAGCAGACTCGCTTAATTTTTTTTTAAAGATTACTTGGCGAAAATCTGCTCCATATTCCCAAAAAACGGTATTAAAACATACTTTGAAAATGATGAGGCCTTTTATACATGGTGAGCTAGTCACTACATATTTTATTACTGGAAAATCGAATGATCTAGAGCAACTAAATTTTCGTACATTAAATATTTATGAACGCACTTTGTGACAGAAATGTACGAAATGTGTACTCTGTAACCTTTTACTGAACGCATCCTGGTGAAGTCCAACGATCGTATACTGAACACTCAAGTATCAAGTAGGCTTTGAGAAAATAATAAAAGAATGGAGCAGCGACAATGAGTACAAGAAAATAGGAAGAAATTCTATTAAAAAGTTTTCAGGCGACTATAAACATTGGTTGGAGTTTAGAGATCTTTATGAATCCCTTATTCACTCAAATGAATCCATTAGTAATGTTCAGCTGGTGGGCCCTGTTCTACAGGATGACTTAATTTCTATTGTCTTAAGGTTTAGGTAACATAACAACAACTCGACTAGATTTTTTTTTTATCAGAATGCAAAAATAATAAACTATATAGAGATTTATTATTATTCTTGATCTGGAACCACAGTGTAGTTTAATACATTTAATCTTGTAAGAACTATTAAAAAATCGTAATTCAGACGTTTTGTAGAAGGAATTAATCCCCAACCATCCAGATTTATTATTGCTAGAAGAACCTAAGGGTGAAGATATTGATACATTTCTTGGCCAAGAAGTTAGTCTGTGTATAGCTTCCCTGCTTATGGTGCGACTACAATATTAAATCGGTATGACTAACTGTAAAGTATGTAAAACAGACGATTGTAAGGTGTCGTTGTGGCCTTGCGAACGATGTGGAGATAAATATTGTTCCCTGTGCGCTAAACTCAGTGCATCTGAGGTGAGATGTATGGAATTGAAAAAGTTGCGTGTCCTCTGCTTTTATTGTGATGCCTGCCGCAATAGAATCAGGGAACCTAGCCCGGATGTAGTAATACCATGGGACAAAATGAAAAAGGAGATAATTGAGGAAATTCAAAGCATTTGTTTTGCGGCAATTATTGATCAAAGCAGCGCCAAATTCGACACATTCATGGAGGAAATTAAGCAATTGAGTAGTCAAGTGCAGCAACTGATTAAAACTCAATATGATATGGTTGAGAAAATTCAACCCAAATTGGATGATATCGGAAACAGAGCCGAGAAGGCAAAATTGGATCGTAACGAGCCGCAGTCGTTTGCTGGCGCCGTTAAGAGCAGAAACGCATTGGTGGTTAAACCAAGAAACTTCTCTCAAAGTGTCACGGCTACCAAAAGTGATTTGTTACTGAATGTAAACCCCAGTGAACAAAATATTGCTATTCAATGTATAAAAGGCACCAGTAAGGGAGGAATGGTTCTTAACTGCCCGTCCAGAGAAGAAGCTGAAAAATTCAAAAAAATTATTGCTGAGAAACTGCCTGAAAAGTATGATGTTAATGCCTTGGGTAACCTTCACCATCGAGTTAGAATATCTGGAATATCTGAAAGGCATGATGATGAAATGTTGCTAAAACTGCTCAAACAACAAAATCAGCCTCTCCTTCATCAAGAAAATGATCTTAAAGTATTAAACACTAAGCCTGTAAAAAATAAACCGAATACATTTCAAAGCGTAATCCAAGTGGGACCAGTGGGTTACAAGAATATTATGCAGACTGGCTATGTGTTCATTGGCTACGACTACTGCAGGGTGTTTGATGGACTGGAAATTAGGAGATGTTTTAAATGCTGTGGATATCACCATCTGGCAAGTAAGTGTGAAAATGAAGTAGTTTGTCCAAGATGCGCACAAAATCACGAGGTAAAAAACTGTCAGGAAACTTTGCTGAAGTGCACCAACTGTGTAAAATCTAACCTAAAGTCCAACAACAAATTTACTACAGATCATGCTGCTTGGGACTATCGGTGTTTTACCTACAAACTGAAACTCGAAGAGCTGAAAGCTCAGGTGTTCCAATAGCAGCTACGGAATGCCTCCGGGGCGCACAATTTCTGTGTTGGTCACGTGAACATACGGTCACTAGTCCCTTCATTTGCAGACGTGAAGGATCTACTTCTGCACAAGCAGTATCATGTTTTGAGTATCTCGGAAACGTGGTTGTCCTTGGAATATCCTGATGCATTGCTGAGTGTCCCTGGATATCAGCTTTACCGTGTCGACAGAATTACTAGGGGTGGAGGTGTGTGCGTGTATGTCACTGCCAATTTGAGGAGTTCAGTGATACAAGTGCCAGCGGTACAGGACAGCGGAGACGTGGTTGAACAGTTATGGATTGAAGTGGCGTACAAGAATAAAAAAATACTAGTTGGTAATTTGTACAAACCCCCATTAGTTGGCTATAAACAGTTAAGTTTTGTGGAAAATCTTTTGTCTACACTAGCTCCATCCTATGACCATACACTCCTTATGGGTGATTTAAATATAGACTTGTTTGTTAGCACAGTAGAGAGCAACTATCTCGAATCGCTTTTGCGCGTGTTTGACCTAAAGCAGGTAGTCTTTGATCCGACAAGAGTGAGCAGAAACAGTTCAACCTTAATTGATATTATCTGTATTGATAACAAAATAAAAGTTATAGATTCGGGAACCGTAGATATGCTCAATCTGACGGATCACAGACTGGTGTACTCCATTCTTGAGATGGAGGCACCCAAACCTGCTGCTAAGATAATTACATATAGAGATTTCAAACATTTCAATAAACAACTCTTTGAATACGAAATGGAGCAATTGCGATTCGAGGAGATGCTGCAACAGGGACATCTGGACTTGGACACTAAAATCTGTCTCTTCAACCAAAGGCTGACGGAACTATTTGACAGACATGCGCCTTTGAAGTCGGCTCAAATTAAACGTAAGCATAAACCATATATTACGGATACAATTAAAGAAATTATAAAGCTAAAAAATAAGGCATTTAATAAATATAAAAGAACCAGAGATGTTGCTCACAAAAATTATTACATGGACATTAAGAACTACCTCTCCTTCGCAATCCGTAGCGAAAAACAAGCCTATATGTCTTTTGAGTTGACGAAGGCTCAAAAAGATCCAAAAAAACTGTGGTCAAAAATGAACAATTGGAATATTCATTCCAAAAGCAATAATGACATTCCCACTCACTTAAGGGACGTGAATAAAATAAGTGACTCATTCGCTAACGTGGCTGAGTTGGCAATTCCGGTTAATGTTGAGACACTTAATTTTTTCAGGAACAATAAATTAGATAACTTAGATAATAGTCGCTTTAGCTTTAGTACCATTTCTGAATATGATGTGTACCGGGCCTTTGCCCGTATTAGATCAAAAAGTGTGGGTATAGATGGGCTAAGTCATAATATGTTGTTGTTTAGCTTGGATTATGTTGTACCAGTGATTACTGAGTTTTTTAACATATGTCTGCAAGGGGGAGGGTTTCCGAGCATATGGAAATGCTCCCTTGTTAGACCATTACCGAAGAATTTTAAGATAGAGAGTTTTGCCGAATTGAGACCGATCAGCCTCCTGCCGATCTTGGCCAAAATGTTGGAATCTCTGGTATCCGAGATGATTTTGGAGTTCACATGTGACAAAAATATCGTACCTGCGATACAATCCGGGTTCCGGAGGAGCCACAGTACTGCGACGGCGCTTAGCAAGGTAACAACTGACATTGCAAAAAACATGGATGAATCCATGGCCTCTTGCTTGGTCCTTCTTGACTATAGCAAGGCGTTTGATTTAATTAATCATGATATGCTGGTGGCGAAGGTCGGCTACTTTGGCTTTTCTGAACAGGTGTGTTTATGGTTTTCTAGTTATCTTCGCGCAAGAACGCATATCGTGGAGTTGGATGGGGTGAGATCGGGGTCCGTCCTGATGAGGCATGGAGTGCCTCAAGGGAGTATTCTGGGACCATTACTGTTTAGTTTATATACCTGCGACCTTCCTAAGCGGGTCCGGTTTTGCTCCGTCCACCTTTACGCGGATGACACCCAACTTTTGGCAGGTTTTTCCCCTGAGAATGCGAGCTGGGCTCTACAGGAGGTGAATGGCGATTTGAGCGCGATTTTCGGATGGTCTACCGATCATGGTTTGATTCTGAACGCGAAAAAAAGTACCTATATGATAATTGGTTCTAATACCATCAGAAACAAATTTAGTATTTATAATTTTACTGCCCTGAACGTTAATGGGTCGTTATTGCCTTCTGTGGAGTCTGCTAGAAACCTTGGAGTGACGTTTGATGTGGGCCTGGATTTTGAGGCTCATGTTAATAAAAAATTGTCAGCTGTGTACATTAAGTTGAAAAGTTTATACGCATTTAAATATGTCTTGCCTGTTAAGATTAAATTGATGCTAATTGAATCGCTAATTTACCCCCTACTAGACTATTGTAATGTAGTATACTACAAATATTTAAGTGGTGAGCTCCAAAAGAAAATACAATTGGCTCAGAATGCGTGTGTTCGATTTGTTTTCTGTGTAAATAAATTTGATCATATTTCTCCCGTATATGCTCTAAACAATCTTCTAAAATATGAATATCGAGCGAAGCTTCATTTCGGTGTATTTGTTTATAAGGTGTTCAAGTCTAGATGCCCAGGTTACCTGTGGGAATATATGGTAGCGAGACAAGACCTGCACAATCTAAATCTTCGTAACGTGGTTAGATATCAAATACCGCAGCATCGTACATCTAAATTTAGGGACTCATTTGCCTTTTTGGCCATAGAGCTGCTCAACTCGGAGATATATAACATTATGATACTTAATTCATTGGCGGCTTTCAAACAGAAATACAGGTCTTGTCTTCTCCAAATTATGTCATAATGTATAATAGCTTAGTTGTTATTTTTTCTTTCTGTTAACTGAGATACTTGCATTTGCTTAGTAACCATATTGTTTGGTGAGGTAACATGGAAGAACGCCTTGCGAATGTTACCTTTTGTGTGATAGGATGTAATGTGACTGTATATTCATCTATTATTGCATAATAAACGTTTTTTCTATTCTATTCTATTCTATAATGTGGTTGTCAGTGCTGACATAGTGAAAATGTACCGTCAGATTTTGGTGAGGAGCAGTGGTGTCTTCAGCGTATTTTGTGGCGTAGTAATCCTAGTGAAGAACTCAAAACTTTTGAATTAAAAACTGTGTCCTATGGAATTTCATCAGCTCCCTTTTTAGCGGTAAGGTGCTTAAAGCAACTTGCGTTTGAGAATCTAAATGCATTCCCAAGGTCATCCAAAGTCATCGACAAAGACTTCTACATGGACGACATGTTAACTGGGGTAGAAACTGTTGACGAAGCTATACAATTGTGTAACGAGGTGTCTTCTATCATGAGTTCCGGCGGCTTCGAACTTCAAAAATGGGCTTCAAACAGTAAGGAAGTCATGAATCATATTGAGTCAAGATCGTCTACTTCCATTGTGTCATTAGGAGAAGGAGGTCAAACCAAGACACTTGGTTTATACTGGAATTGTGAAGGGGATCATTTAATGTTTCATATTAGGATTGAGGATACATTAAAATATGCCACAAAGAGGTCAGCTCTTTCAAGTATATCAAAGCTTTACGACCCTCTAGGCCTGGTGAGTCCTTGTGTTATAACTGCCAAGATTATCATGCAGAGATTATGGTTACTTAACTTAGATTGGGACGATACTCTCCCGTCAGATCTGAATTCTAAGTGGTTTCAATTTAAGAGTGAGCTTTCCGACTTAAACAATTTAAAAATTCCTAGGCAAGTTTTGTGTATGAATCCTATGGAAATCCAAATACATGGCTTTGCAGATGCTAGTCTGGAAGCATATGGCGCCTGTCTTTACATTAGATGTGTCAATGAACATAGTCAAATTAGTGTGAGTTTACCTATTATGTGCCAAGAGTAGGGTCGCTTCCTTGAAGTCAGTCACCATTCCAAGATTAGAGCTTTGTGCAGCTTTGCCTTTGGCCAACTTAATACAAAAGGTAAAGCTCTCTCTCACTGTGTCAGTAAATTCTTGTTTTCTCTGGAGTGATTCGACTGTGGCGTTGAGCTGGATCCATACACCTCCTAATGTTCTTCAAACATTTGTCGGAAATAGAGTAGCCCAAATACAATCTTTGACTTCGTCCTCAGATTGGAATCACGTTCGAACAGCAAGTAATCCAGCTGATGTTCTATCTCGGGGTGTGCGTCCTAGTGAAATTCAAGATTTGTAACTGTGGTGGAATGGCCCGAAGTGGCTTTCTTTGCCTCAATCTTCTTGGCCTAAATCTGACTTTCAGCCTCAAAGTAAGGTCCCTGAGTTGAGAAAACAGACATGTGTGTTGAAAATCGAGTTTAATGCTTTATTTCCCTTTAATAGATTTTCTAACTTGTCTAAACTAATAAGATCCATGGCTTATTGCCACCGATTCATTTCAAATTGTCGTTCAAGGGTCAAAGATAGGAGTTCTCTTTCAGCTTCAGAATTAAGTATGTCATTAAACAAACTAGTGTACCTATCACAACAGGAGTCATTTCATGCAAAAATCGAAGAATTAAAGAAGTTTTCTGTTCTTAAAGGTAAAGGACAGTTGCTAAAGCTAAATCCTTTCTTAGATCACGAAGGAATTTTGAGGGTGGGGGCACGCCTACAACTGTCAAATTTTCAATATGAGAAAAATTTCCTGCAGTACTTTCTAGTGAGCATCCTTTAACCAAGCTTTTGTTCTTGTATGAACATCTAAAACTTTGTCATGCAGGCCCTCAGCTGCTGTTATCATCTATACGTGAGAGCTATTGGCCTTTACGAGGGAGAAATTTAGCTCGTAATGTTGTACATAAGTGTGTGAGATGTTTTAGAACTAGACCAACTTCAAAAAATCCGATTATGGGCGTGTTACCAAAGACTCGAGTAACTCCTGCTCATCCTTTCTATAATGTAGGTGTATTGTTGATTAAGCGGGACCTCCACTTATGAAAGATAAAAAGGGTAGAGGGTGTAAGAAATTAAGATGTTATATTAGTGTGTTTGTTTGCTTTACCACTAAGGCAATGCATCTTGAATTAGTGACGGAGTTAACTAAGAAAGCATTTTTAGCCACCTTCAAGCGATTCATAGCTCGAAGAGGCAAACCCTTGAATGTATATAGCGATAATGGAACCAATTTTGTGGGGGCGCGCAATGAGCTTGAAGAGTTCGGTGGGTTTCTAAAGAGCGTGGAGAATTCTTTATTAGAGTTAGTTGCAAATCAAGGTGTAAACTGGCACTTCATTCCAAGTATGTCGCCTCACTTCGGGGGTATTTGGGAAGCCGGCGTAAAATCTTGTAAGGCTCATTTAATGAGGGTTTTGGGAATCGCATGCCTAACCTATGAGGAGTTATCTACAGTTTTATGTTAAATAGAAGTTATCCTAAATTCGCGACCCCTTACTCCTGTTTCTTCTGATCCGAACGACTTCACAGCCCTCACCCCTTCCCATTTCTTGCTTGGGAGATCTCTCGTTTCCCTACCGGAAGCTGATCTACGAGACGTCAAGGAGTCCAGACTTTCCCACTTCCAACGGTTGCAGCAACTAAAACCACACTTTTGGACCTTGAGTATATCAGTGAACTACAGATACGCAGCAAGTGGCAGACCGATAACGACGTTCTTCAGACTGGGGCGCTGGTGTTAGTTAAGGACGACAAAACTTCCCCTGTACAATGGCCCTTGGGGAGAATCATCTTAGTTCAACCTAGTCCCGACAAGATAGCAAGAGTAGCGTCCATCAGAACAGCCAAGGGAGTAGTAAAACGTTCCTTCTCGAAGATTTGTCCGCTGCCTTTGGATAGTGAAGTGGATAACGCGTCGCAAAGTGATCTTTGTTAACCAGACCAACTGACTGTGAGTGCGGAGTTTGCCACACATTTTTCATAATTTTGTATACCGTTTATTTCGATATATTGTTGAAAGCTTGTCCCTTCAAGGTGGGAGGCATGTCTGGAAATATGACTTATATAACAATCAGACAACGTGGTCTGCGCTTGGCCAGTCCTAGCCGCTGAAACGCCTGTCGAGTGAAAAGTGATGTGCGACGTATGTCTTCCGTACGTTAAAGTGGAAAAGGGCGAACAGACTAACGTATGCATGTCGACGATAAACTAATGTTAGAAACCGCATGTATAGTTTTAGTTTTAGCACAGCTTATTCAATAACCAGCTAATCATCTCTATCGAAATCGGAAAGTTGGAGTGTCGGGCACTGCGCATCCTGACAGTGCCCTTAGCGGTTCAGTTTCACGGTCTCGTGATTTTTCAGGCCATGTAATGACACGAAGCGAACTGAATTTAAAATGAATATTCCCTTCAAAATCCACGACAAATTCGCCCGAAGCTGCGGCTATTGCCTTAAAAAGACCGGAAATTTCGGATTTTTATACAATTTTGCCATTTAAAATCGTTTTCAAAAGGATTTTAGACGATAAAACATCGTATTTTAAATTAAACGAATTGTCAAAAGTATTATTCAGATGCCCAGATGTTTAGAAAAATATTAACTCATGGCCCTCTTCTAAAATTTTCACTTGACTTTCCCAAATCACAGGATGCCGCCGTAAGATGCGTAGCTGCTGGTTATTGAATAAGCTGTGGTTTTAGGTTGACGTTCTTAAGACTTACGTCTGGAGACTATCCCATAACTCTCAGCAGCATGCCTAAATTCACTTTTCGCAGGCCCTTCGCTCGCTACACTCGCTACGGGGGCTCAAGAAAAGGAAACCATCAGGTGCTAACCCAAACTAACCCAAGACATACTCAAAATCAAGAAAAAAAATGTTTAGAAATCTAACCTTAAAAAAAATAAAAAGAAACCGATGGGATTTGAACTCGCGTTGCCGAAGTGAAGGCTAACCATTCAAACCTCTAGACCATCACAGGCACACAAACGATTTGTTACATCACGAAGTACATGAAAACAGCTGAATGCTGAGAGTTATCGGATAGTCGCCAGACATAAATGTTCTTAAGTTCTTGTTCTTTATATAGATTATAGATAGCAGATAGAGGAGTTTTAGAATAGTGTTAAGACAGATAAGAAGAGGAAGGGTTGGCTGTACATGCTAATAAACGATGAAAATGTACTTCTGTGTTTAATCCACCTTTTCAATATCATAATATAAAACACCAGTAGGTATATACCGCAGCAATGTGATAACGCAAAAAATATAATTTTTGCAAAATTACTTATTATCGTTAGAAGGTCATCACTAAACGCGGTTTTAACCGTCGAACCAAATTCACTATTTGGTCTCGAGCTCGGCATCGAGTGTTTGCTTTTAAATTTGGGTTGTGTTTGCATAGGAATTACACAAAAAGTACGTCTAGAGAACCGCCGGTCGGGTACTTCACCTGTATTATTTGTCTTCTATTTACTATAATACCGGTAGCTCGGCTCCTTAAAATAAATCAATTATTATTTGTTAGAAAATGTTTGATTTTTCGGTCCGTTTTTCCCTTGATGGGTGTCGAGTGCGCCACTTCAATGACAACGACGCCGTGCTTTTAAATTGTTTTAAGCCCAGCAACACTCGAGATAACAGTAGGTGCATTCCGTGCATGCATAATTCTTGCTTAGGAATATCTTACCAAAGTAAAATTTATATACCAGGAGGCAATGAATTTAAATATTTGGGCCAAGAAAAACAATTACTTCGCAAATGCTTCGTTTTTGAATTCCAAACAACTTTCATATAACATAACATCTGGCAAACGTTCAATATCTCCTTTAGGGGGTATTGAAACGCCGCCGTGTCGTACCTACTTGTTGAAAATGAATTAATAGGTAGGTAACTTCAAGGTTTCAGCTATCTGTGCGTGGCAAATTCACTAATATCAATCGTGAGACTTCGAATCGCTGCTACGCTGCGCTGCCTCGTCCACGACGATGTCCAGACTTGTATCCGTCGGACCGAAAATTGCAATTCGTGTATATTGAACTTCGAGGGCTATTACATTGAAAACCCAAATATTTTCGCCCAGTTTGCTTTGTTTTTTTAACAAAGAACTCATAATATTCATATTCATGACAATTTATAAAAAAAAATGGCCGCTGGCAATTCAATAAAATTCATGGTACAGTAAAAGTGCCAGCAGACCATAAAGAAAGGCACTTCCATCATGTTAATCAACGCTTGAAGTTTGGCCGCGTTTCATCGTTGTTTTTTGGGCTGTTAAAAATGTTTATGGCCCCTTTCTTAGAGAATTGAAATGAGAGCGCGAACGTCCACTGCGCAAATGCGTTTTCTCCTTTTCAAATCGAGCATTTAGTCAAAAAATAAATGGAATTCCTCATGGGCGTGAATTCTCGAGTCAATGGAACAGCTTTCACGTGGAAAGAGAGGGTGTAATAGAGATTTAAACTTACCGATTTTCATGCGATCGAAACAGTTGCATATTTGAAGAACACCGTGAGAGCTGTTCCAATGACTTGAGAATTCACGCCCCGGTGGCGCTTTTGTTTATGTTTATCTGTTTGACTTGACAGTATTTTGACATTTGAATTTTGTCCACGCATATCAGGGTTGCCACCAATATAAAAATATTACAAATTTGATAATCGCCATAACCCAAGATTGGTAGCCAATATTGGCCATAACCGTGAATGTCCTATACATGATATAACGTTTATTACCAATTTTTGGATTGGCAGGTATCAGTTTAGTGACACAGTCGTTGAGATTTCATAGACATACGACAGTTATTCGATAATTAATTAAATAATATAATTCAAACTTGGTCGTTATCACTGACGTCATCCCAGAAGAATGTACTGATTTGCCTTCTATTGGCTAATATAAGAGAAGTGATTTCGGTTTCGCGCATGCTCCCGTTCGTTCTGACACAAAGGTCTTGGTTCAAAGTTGCCAACCCTTTGCCAACCATTTCGCGCGATAAATGTCTCTTTAAAAATGCGTAAATAATATTATACTTACACAAAAATGTGTATTTAGTGTTCAATAATACACGTACCGGAAGAAGTTATTATATTTTCCCTATCCCTGCTGCTATAATTAGAATTACAAATTTGCCTACGAAATTCCTTTCGCTCTTAGCAGGTACTTTTTACTGCCAACGCCGAAAAGAAAAAAAATCTTCCCCGCAACATGTCACGACATAAATTACCGTTTGCCAGATCAAAGCTGGCTGTGGTCTGGCCTGCCGTCATTTGTTTTGTTTTCATTGCCGACTCGATGTCGTTGCGAGTTCCACGACATTCGACATTGTCAACACGTGTTAGATCATGCATCAAGACGGGATGGAACCATAAGCTGCGTTTGAAATGTTGTCACGTTTCGCAAGAATTCTTGGTATTGATTTATTGTTTTTCTTTAAATTGAAAATTATGCACGATATGTTTCTCAAGTAGAAAAAATTTGAGTCGAACCTATTTTTCCGTATTGAGAAATAACAAACATTGAGCTCATTGTCATTCAGAAGAAAGATATAGGTTAACATGTCAACATTTATTGTTGAGATAAAATTACTGCTTTTGTTCGGCATTAGCGTTTGCTAACAACACCACGAAATGGCGCCCTCGCACTGCAAAATAGCTAGGGGGTTTTGCTTCCTTGTGTCAGTGCGTAATCTATTTAAACAAATTATATTCAGGGTAAGATTTTGCCCTCGCCGTGACTTACGATTTAACGCGCTTCCCTGACAGAGATGCGCTTCGTTCAACTGGCAACGCCGCACTCCTCACTCCTACTTGAGGCAAATAGATCTGTAAGGAAAATTTATGACCTTTAATTTCTTTTAATTAGTTTACATGTGGTCATGTCGCTACTTTAAAGAAGTTTAATAAATTATTCCGCTTCGGTTAGAACGGTTATTACACATAGTGCTCGAAGGTTTTTAATTAAAATGTTGTAAATTGGGTAACCTATTTTTAAACGTCGCTCTAATGGGGTTTGAAAGCGCACACGTGTTTTCGCATTAATGCAATCATAAATTTGCCTCAGCTCCGCGGAAATTTGCTTTGCCTGATGTATTTCAGTGTTTTCTGATTTGGGATGAGCTGTTGCTTATTAACGATTCCATATTTCATATTTTGAATTTGTATATAGCTACAGGGTGTGCCATTTTTGAAGTGAAAACTTATTTAAACGCGTTTGACACACTTTTTCCCGGGTAGTGATTAAAACTGAGCCGTGATGCTCATTCGAGTCAATTGGGCATCAACTTCAGCCGAGCCAGGGAAGGAAACATAACCCATTTGTTTCATTCATATTTTTCTTAACAATTTGGGATTTGGCACGTTTTTATGCAGCACTTAAGGGACGGGAACGGTATATTGTTTTTGACGATCAGATTTTCCGTTTTCGAGTTATTACGTCGAATTTTACGTAATAACTCGTAAACGTAACAATTTTAATGTTATGTTACGTTACCGAGTGTGCAGTCAGTCCCGATCATCAGCCATCAGCTGGTATGTGATCTGCGCCATGCGCCACTGCGTCTCCTTAAAAGGGCTAAGAAGAGTTGTTATTTGTAAGGTTTTTCCTATTTTGCGTTCAAAATCATCCATTTTGACAGGTAAAGGGGTGTTAAAAAGAACCTCTTTTCGACACTACTTTTGTTGACTGGTTGCTATGATATAAATAAAACTGTTTAATGTCAAGGCCCACTAGCAAAAATTGGGATACCGCTTTGAATGGGATTTCCATTAATAAATACGACATGACATACGTCAAAAATGACAAAATGGCCGCACAACTGCTGATACTTAGACAAGGAAATACCTAATCTAAGTGCTGATACGAGTGTCTCGCGACAGTTGTGATTTTGGCTGCCATCAAGGATTTTTTTACAAACCTACAAAGAAGGGGGATTCTTATTTGTGAATGTATTCGCGGTAACACTTGCAAGCTGCTGTATATCCACTATAATACGGCTTTTGTTAAATATATCCTGGTTTTTAGTTAGATAAAGCAAAATATTTCGTAAAAAGTGCATCCAAAGTACGGGCACGTATTACAATAAGTAATCTTTGACTTTTCGCATGGCCCTCCGCTCGCTACCGCTCGCTACGGGGGCTCAAGAAAAGGAACCTAACCAGGTGCTAACCCAAACTAAACCAAGACATACTTAAAATCAAGAAAAAAAACTGTTAACCTTAAAATAAAATTTAGAAAAAACAATGGGGTTTGAACCCGGGCCGTCGATAGCCGCCGATTTGAGACCTAACCATCTAAACCTCTCGACCACGAGGGCTCTTGCTACAAATTGATTGCATCACGAAGACATCGAATGCAATCACTCGAGTCAACGCTACCTACACTAGATGGCGTTTTAGTACGCTTTTACCATGATGGCAGCCAAAATCATAACTGTTGCGAGACGCTCATCTGCTGATCGAGACTAGAGTAAATTAATGATTTCCATTAAAAAACCTGTAAAATAGAAAAAATAGTACCTATAAGATATAGGTTTTAAAAGAAATTTAGCGTACTCGTAAGTGGTCGTTTCCTAATTTCGTGCTCGTGCGAAAAAATATGATCCTTTAAAACTAATATCTTAATACCTGTAAACTATTGTGATTGTGTACGCTTAATTTTTCTATGCTTTCACCAGAGACCATGGAGAGACTGGTAACTGGTCCAATTTATCCACTGTTCTTTATCTCTTTTTGTTTCACGTAACTTCCTATACTTATTTCTACGTCATTCATCTCGGCAGGCGAACGTAGGTGGCGCAATTATCGCTTTCCTCGTGGTTGTCAAGTTGCCTCCAGTTTCTGTATCTAAACTTTGATATTCTTTTTTTGCTCACGCTTGATTTAAGCTAGTTATACCCTAAGGTCTCTTCCCAGCTTTTGTAGTTGTTTTAAATATAAATTTACATGCTTTCAGGAAAATTGAAATACGTTTCTTTCGTCCTAAGCATAATAGGATAATCCGGATAATGATGGGTAGATACTCCCGCGATAATTTAATTTGCACGGGGGGCATGACATAGAATCGCTCGATCACTCGATGCTCTATTCGATCGAGTCGTGCACGGAACTTGATCGAATCTATGTTCCTATTGTCCATAAATTTTGAAACGCAGCTAACTTCAAGTTTGTTTTTTGATTGATATGGACATTAAACGTTCACTTGTGATGGGGTATTGTTTTAAAGTGTACAATCTCCAAATTTCGTAAAAACTTGAGATTTTATGGAGCTAAATAGGAATATCACTTTATTTCTTTTCAATTTGCCAGTACATTTTTGAGCAGGAATATTAAACTTAAAATCAAAATGCAGAATCTCGTTTGCCCTAAAAATTTTCAGGTACTGTACCTACTGTTCCAAGCACAAGTACCATAATATCTCGAGACTGGAACTTAATTTTGCACAGCGACTCGTTTGCATATTATGCCTTGCCGTCCGACCAGTTAATTATAAACGTAAGCTCTTGTAAAATAATTATTTGCCCAAGTATACGCCTTATTCCTCAGAAGTCGTAAACATTAGACACGCAGTAATAAAAGCGCGATTTTAATACGTGCAAACGCGCAGCTGAAACGAGCCCGTTCCCGAAAATGAAATAATCACTTTGAACGATTAGTGTTGCGTAGCGGACCGAGCGTCGGGCGGCTTCGAAATTACGTGCCACGCTAGGCGGAGATTCGACGCTATACGCGAACAAATTACCGACAAAAAAAGAGGCTTAGCAAAATATTTTCTTTAATTAGAGACCTAATTTTAGGCCGCGATGTATTGAGAGGCCGAGCACGTAAATATAATCCGAAAATTACGCTTTTGGTCGGCGCTAGGAGACGAATTTTCATCCTTGGGAATCCTTGGAATTGGAAACAGGATTGTTTATAACTCTTAAATACAATATATGCACATATCCTATACTTATTTTTCATATATTCATATTTTACAGCTATTACAAAGTTTAAACGGAACAGGACAGTTGATCCGCTATAGCCTGTGGCAACGGTTAGGTTGGTAGTATTGAATATCCGTACGAGCTTGTGCCCTGAGAATAGGGAACGTTTGTGATTGACAAGAAATAACGTGACGACAAAATTTAAGGGGCATTGTGTATTTCATATAAAGAAAATTGCATTGATTGTAAAGAAGTAGGAAAAATACGTTTCCTTTCTTTACAAATTCATGATTTGTCTTCTACCAATGAGACGGGGACTTTGCATTTTTAGAAAATGAAACTGGGGAAAAACTTAGTTTAGGGCAGTGTTGCCAGATCCAAAAAATAAAAATGTTATCTGACGCTTAAAAACCCCATAGTTTACTTTTTAATTTAAAAATGTGTGATTAAAATAATAAATTTTTAACAATATTACGGCTCCTTTACCACGAGATGCTAAATGCCATTGGCGGCTCAATTTATTGCGCTTGCTCGATTAATTGACACACCAATAATTAATTGCCACGTGTTTTCAAATACCACCAAAAATGTATCAAAACTAACCCAAGGCATTTGTACTTAAATAGCAACGGGAACCGGCAATAAGATATTGTAATTAATCACATCGTGTATAGCTGGTTGCCGTTTGAGACATGTGAGTGTATCAATTAAACGAGTATGCGCAATTGGGGCCGTCAGTGGCATTTTACTTGACCGTGGCATTTTACAGGACGAGCGACTCACCGCAGGAATATTTGACGGACGAAAGTGTTCTTTCAATCCATGACGTCACTTGTGTTCCCGATTCTACACGATGCGAGACGACGTTGGCCGAATGTATAGAATTACCCATGCCTTTACGGTGCAAGCAATTGCTTTCAACGATCTGGTGGTGTAGTGGCCAGACACTGTGCTTGTCAGATTCTCGTGGATGGCAATGCATAATCTTTTTTGAGGTTATGTTTGTTTCTTTTTTTAAGCTTGGGTTAGTTTTGTTTGGCTGCGCCTCCGAAGCGAGCGGAGAGTCATGCGTGAAGTGAAATATTAGATATTTTAAAATAGTAGACAAACGCTATCCACAAGCAACTTTCTTACGTCAAAATATTCCTGCGCCGAGTCGCTGGTTTAAAATATGCTATGGTAACTTACAAAATTCCAAAAATCCCGCGCAAAAGGACCATATGACGTCATGGATTGAAAAGACACTTTCGTTCGTCAAAATATTCCTGCGCGGGGTGCGAGATTTCAGTTCATAGTGTAGTTGATTGGCTACGTGAGGTGACGCATGTCTTTGCGATGAAACCAGTTGTTTGCAAGTCAGCAAATGGTCTAGGGGTCTGCATGGTTAGCCTTCACTTCGGCGACCCGGGTTCAAATCTTTTCTGTTTTGGTTTTTTTTTAAATAAACCGTTTTTCTTGATATTTGGGTTTTTCTTGGGTATCGCTTGGGTTAGCACTTGGTTAGCTTCCTGTTCTTGAGCCCCGGAGCGAGCGAAGCGCGCGGAGGGCCATATACTTGCCAATTGCAGGTCTTTAAATCGCATGCATTCACAAGTGCACTTCGAACTGAAATATGGCGTGGGGTCGCTCGTTTTATAGGCAAATTAGGCAACCGATAACACACACATACATCAAAATGTAGGGATGTGTTATAGTCAGTAGGGATGTGTTACTGTTACATTATCAACTGAATGCCTATTAATTGGGTTATTAAAAATTTTAAAAACAAAATCGAGGATTAACTTGCGAAAATTGAAAAAAATGACATTTAATACTAACAATGGTAGAAAATACAAAATGTACAAAATGTCTGCGGATAAATGCCTGGCAACGCTGGTTTAGTGTTTTTTTTTCGTTTAATAGAGCTATGACAAAGGGTAACAAACTTGTTTTAATTATTTCCATTTAAAATTGAAAAACCCATGAGAACCAATCGATCGACATTTTTTGCAAACAATCAACGAAAAAAAACGCCTTTTCGGACAATTTTTTAAGACAACCAATCGCTATTCAGTGACGCAAATTGTAAAAGCACTTATGGAAACTGAGTTTTAGGTCCTTGAGCCGCAAAAAGAAGCATTTTCCTACAGTGTTGCCAACTTCTGAGAAATGGTTCGAAAATGATGTAATATCTTGTATTATGATATTTAACGTTTTTCGAGTCTAAAATGTTCAGAATGAATGAATGACTCGATATAATTTTTTGTACTATTACATGCACGATCCTCTACGAACCGAACAAGCGCCATCAACAAAAACTGAAGATGGCTATGCTTTTTCAAGTCAACATATTAAACAAGGATGATGCGCTATTGAACTGTTTTTCAACATACTCCATTCTATAATCAAACTACCAGCATCGACCAGGCAAACCTGGTTAGCTGATGGTAAACGCTTTGAAAGGCAACAATGCCTCTCTGTCTAATCATGTGCATCAAGCAAAGACGAAATGAATATTTCAAGAAAACCAACCATTAACGAAATTCCCCAAACGCACGTGACATAGGTAATTTCAAATATAAATAAATAATATGTATTTTATCTTATTATGTTGGCAACAGTCAGGAATTATGTCAAGACACGTTGTACGTAAAAAAAATTGAACCATTTTTTGGGACTTTATAGGACCAATGGTAGCATTTTAACATTTTGAACGTTGGCAGCATTGGCTGCTTACATTGTCCTCTAGAAATGATAACTATCGATAGTCTAACCTAGTTAGCTGCACGGTTACTTAAATGATCGTGGGTTAGCCGTTGCTAAATGCTTTGTCAGGCAACTCTCTCTCATATTGAATATTTCAAGAAAACCAACCATTAACGAAATTCGAAAAACGCACGTGACAGGTACTTTCTCTCTCTCTCTCTCTCTGATTATAGTGTCATCTAGGGATGAAAACTGTCGATAACCTTGTTAGTCTCTTTATCTAATCATGTGTATCAAGAAGAGACGAAATGAATATTTCAAGAAAGCCAACCATAAACGAAATTCCCAAAAGTCAAGTGACATAATTTCAATTAAAAATAAATAATGTATTTTTTATTTTATTATGTTGGCTACACTCAACAATTACTTCAAGACACTTGCGTTTTAAGATCCTTTACACAAATAGAGCACTATATAAAAGTCGGCCTCTCCTAATGGTCGATCCGCATGGCCCTCCGCTCGCTTCGCTCGCTACGGGGACTCAAGAAAGGACATCAATCAGGCTAACCCACACTAACCCAAGACATACCCAAAACCAAAAAAAGAAAAAACTGTTTAGAAACATAATCTTATAAAAATAATAAAAAAAAGCAACGGGGTTTGAACTCGGGCCGTCCAGGTGAGGGCTCTTGTGGCAAATTGATTGCATCACGAAGACATATTGCAATACCAGATGGATCGACCAATAGAAGAGGTCGATTTTTACATAGTGCTATACTTGTGTAAAGGATCTTATAAAGCTAATGATTTAAGCAATTTTTGAGGATTTTTACTTTTTAAACGTTGGCAGCATTGGTCTCTTATAGTGTTTACTAGATATGGAAAACTATCGATAGCCTCTACTATCGATACTTGCGTTCTTCACTCTGAATTTTTATAGAAAGCGGTCAATGCCACTATAGTATAGTATTCGACAATAGATTAGCGGACCTAACCTCATTTCGCCCCAAATTTGTCTGTGTTCTACAATAGGAAAAACTTAAATAGATAATTAGAAAAGCCATTCTCTACTAAAAAAATTAATTCTAAAATGTTATTAAAGGAAATTCGCGTATTAATTAATTCAACTCAGGGGCGGAATTTTCGACTCATTGGAACAGTTTTCACGTGGGAAAATATGCGATTGTTTTCATCGCATAAAAATCGATACATTACATCCCTTCTCTGTCACGTAATTAAGAGCTGTTCCAGTGATTTGAAATGTCACGCCCAAAACGTCATCTGCTCATCCGTCACACGATGTTGCCGAAATATTCGATCGATTTATCTGAAAAAAATGATGTGATTTTTTGGAGGCGACCATATTTATCGATATATATTTTGAAGTAGGTAAAGACTGACATTGTGAAGTGTCGATACCCGAGTATCGATACATTCCCCGTATCGCGCGCGCATCCTTGTTAATCAGTATTGGTGACAGGCACTTCTTCTTCTTCCCCGTTCTTATTGGCGTCTATTTCAGTGTGACACAATGTGACAGCCATGATTAATATTCAACTTCACAGTAGTATACGTCCATATTATAGCATAATATCATCACAAAAAATAGCGTACAATTTAAAAGCGACATCCGAAAAATGAGCCAATAAATTAAACTGTTTCCCAACCGATTTAATATATATATTTTGCGCACTAAACCAACGTTGAAAATTGCAATCGTACGGTTTGATTAAAATACCTGTCGGTACATTTGGCATGTCTAGAAAGCGTGGACGAGACGCGGCAGATGTTTTTTAGAAATTGACATTCCGCGTGCAACTTTTGATGGACCAGAGTTAAACAACAATGGCCGCCACAAGCCGTTAGGAATCATTGGTCATTAAATTGTTCCATCTAGATCTTTGTAAATGGAGGCTTTCATTGCGTCCAAACGCCATTAAAACGCGCGCGGCCAGTTGGTCTTTAATTAATCCTCATTTCGCTCGCGGATATTAATTTTAGATCGCACACAAGAGATAGCGAATGAGAAATTATTGCAATTTTGTTTTTGATGCGGTCACTACGTAAGAATGCGAGTATTGACCTTATTTTGTTTATCTAAGGAAATTTGTTCTTCTTTTCAGAGGCGCAAGTACAACAATACGGCGAGGTAAACCAACTAGGCGGCGTATTCGTCAATGGAAGGCCCCTTCCCAATGCAGTAAGGCTAAGGATAGTGGAACTTTCTCAAGTCGGAATCCGGCCCTGCGACATATCGAGACAGCTACGAGTGTCTCACGGATGTGTATCAAAAATTCTAGCAAGGTGAGATAAATTTACTATAAACTAACCCAAACTAACGGACCCCGAGCAGTGTTGCCATAGCCTAGGTTTGAAAAAACGCTTCTAAACTATAACCGGGCGCAACTATCGATCCGCGACTTTTCAATGCTTGTATATTTTGTTTTCCTTTATGATTAAAGAGAGCGCAAATAGTGTTATACTAGAGGTATATGTTTTCCTTCCAGATACCACGAAACGGGCTCCATCCTGCCGGGAGCGATCGGCGGCTCCAAACCCAGAGTGACCACGCCCAAAGTGGTCGCCTACATCAAGAACCTGAAGCAAAAGGACCCGGGGATCTTCGCCTGGGAAATCCGGGACCGTCTCCTGTCCGATGGCGTCTGTGACAAATATAACGTTCCTTCAGTCAGTTCCATAAGTAGGATTCTAAGAAATAAAATAGGTTCCCTAGTGCATAGTTCGCCACATAGCCACTCTATTTATAATATCTATCCTAGTTACCCCTATCCGCAACAAAAATCCCCTAGCTTACAAAGGCATTCTGGCCCCCCTTGTTGGCCCAGTTCGCATTCCGTGCAAGACATTCTGGCCGGCGTACACGCGGCAGCGTTTAGATCGTCCCATGGAGGTGCCGCGACGGCTCTGCCCCCCGGACCTTCGCCACCTGTCGCCGACCACGCCCAGAACTATAATTACTACATGTATTTGCAAGGCGGCAACACCGCAATGCATATGGTCAATTCGGGGATGGCGCCCCACCACTTGGCCGGACCTCATCTGTGAGATTCGTTAATGTTAATTGTGAGACAATAATCTAATGGTGCTGTAGTATAATCAACTGAATTATATTGATAGACTGCCTCAATATTACACAACTGACATTTACCGCCTTGTTGCAGTGTTGCCAATGTGAGAACACTGCATCACCCATAACAGCAAAAACTTTACCACAATTGTTTACTGATGTAATAACGATATGTACACTAGCTTAGATCCGTGTGTGAGAGAGAGATACAGGGAAGTGAAGCAGGCTGCTGTGTTGCCATATCTTGCACCTTTTTCATTAGGAATACAACATCGTCTATGTATAATAAACATCTTGGGTTGACCATGTTTGGATAGACAAACTGTTTGAAAAAGCAGGAGTTTTTTCGGTAAATTTATTGTGCAATATGATCTGATTGGTTCGGTTACGATTTGGCTGATTTTTGCTTTCATTTCCATCAGTCCTTTTGCTGTGTTTGCATTATGTCAAAAACTTACGCGAAAATCATTCAAATTGGCCAACAAATAAACAAGTAGTTATTTATAAATACATTAAGAGCCTATTTTAGTGCCAGGTTTAGTTGGTATCGTCATAAAAATGATGTTAGATACATATAGTCGAGTCTATAGTCTATGTCTATGACGTAAAGACGATAAAGGGCATTCAAAATGGGCGATATGTAACACGTGACGTGTATAACCAATAGCATTATGTTGCCATATTTTTCGATTAGATTTATATTGATAACACTCTGTCATTTAATACATTAAAATAACAACATCAATACGATAAAAACAATTGAATAATGTTGCATAGCTAGTAATAAAGTTAAGGTATGTGACAACATCGCTCCCCATGCCGCATTCCTTCCATAGACACAGACTCGTTAGACATAGTTGAGGAGAACGTATATCTTGACATATCCACACGTTGCCATATCTTCGATTAAAACCGTTTGCATAATATAATTTTTTAGTTCAATCGGCATCAGATACTATTTGAACTTTTCGACGTATATGAAACCGTATAAAATATTTTTGATAAAATTTAAACAAAATGTTGTTATTTATTATATAAATAATTTACTAGCATTTTATTTATCACATTATAGGTAATAGATTGCGAATTGAAATTTATCCTTATATAGTGTAGTGCGTTTTTGTATTATATACTGTATGCTTTATCCATTTTTCCCTTTTTGTAAATATTAAGTTATTAAAATTATTTATTTGTTAATTTCGTATTTGATTTCTTTTATAAGGGACTTTAAAGCAACAAAAATAAATCAATTAATTCAATTAGTTGGTCAGAACGGTGGAAATATCCCTAAATTCAGCGTAATGCTTTGGTTTTCCTATAGTTTGAAGTATGACGTCATAATATCGTTAATTACAATGTCCGTAGGATGGCGCCAGTTACTGTAGTCAAATCGTGTACGTCATGCTTAAACAATTCTGACCGTTTCTACTTCATGACACGAGATAAATATGGAATTTTCAAATTCAAAACTTGAGCTTTATTGCTCGAGAGATATTCAATATTTCCGCTGTACTAAATATCGAAATGTTTTTTTTTTGTTACGCCATTCCCACAGCAGCATGTTTTTATATATTCTTCGTAGATTCTGTAATTAACTGCCACAGTTTCTCGGAAATTTTAAAAAAGTTTGTCTGCAACTAAGCATCTCTAATTAGAAATTAGGGGACACAACTCATTAGTACCGAAATCCGTTTTGCGAAGTTTCCTGCCGCCATCTGAATTAACGAATTCAGCGAATTGCCGGTGGCTTTAGAGCACTTTTTTCCTTTCATCTCACCATCTGGTGAGCAACAACACAATGCAGAATGCGTTCGTTGTCTCACTTGAATTAAATAAAGAACGAAGAAAAATATTTAGAAGCTCCGGGCCCCAAGCAGTGTTGCCATAGTGACGATTGATAGTTGGTCGCTGACGTTTTTGAAAATGACATGGATGTCACACGTGGTTGAAAATGGCTATTTCGTGTTATTCGACATATGACGTCATCCAAAATGACGTTGCCAATATTGTTAATGATCCGAGGTACAAGACTTTTAGGCTTTAAATTGATAATTAAAAATAAACATGACAACGGTGTTTGATTTGCTATTTTGAGATCATTTCTGAAGGAGTCCGGAAGTGTTAGACCAGGGGATCGAAAGGGCCATTCGGTTAGTATACCTTTTCGATAGATGCTCTTAGACTTAGACAGAAATAAGCATTGTCTTCGTTGATATGATGTTTTTGAGATTCAATTTGATATAATCAAATTTAAAATGGCATCAATGGTGGCGTAAATTTTGTGTTGAAATTACTTTGATGTTCTCTCCTAAGGAAAGTGTTCCTAAGGTTCGCTTTACATGCTTACGTTAGAGTTGAAAATAAATTATACATAGTAGCTGCCTAATAGAAGAATCATGTTTACGCAACGACGTGCACCGCCAGGAGGCGCTACTCGCTTACGGTTATTAGCGAATGGAAGACAGCGTTGCCGAATTGCTTTATTTTGCGCTCGTGTTTAGCACAAATTACAGATTCATGGTGTGTATTAAATATGCCCATGTTTTCTGTTTGTGCAATAATTCATAAGTATCTGAAACATAATAGGAGGAATGATTATTGCGCATCTACTATTAGAAACTGTATTTTTTTATGTTTTTATCCATATTTTATTACAACTAAAAATCATTGATCAAAAACCGGCGAGTTAAAAATTGAAAAAAAAACAAAAATAAATTTAATTATCAATACATCATTGTAAAATTTGCCATCGTACTTTCGTCGATCATCACTGCTAAAGTTGATTGATATAGCACGCTATATAGCCATTCTGGATATACGTAGTTGCCATATTTACAATTAGGCATGAAAGTGACGAAATATTGTGCTTCCAAATGAAAGAAAACTTGGCAACAGTTCACCTTTATACATCATACACTATAGAAGATTTATCTATTGTTTTTGTGTTGGTTGCGTATATAATAATTAATAGGTGACACCCTCTAGGGTTTTAAAACCTCTACAATCTTCTCTTTACTGTCTTGAAATGTTCAATTTTTTATTTTTAATACACGCGTTATAAATCGAAATCATTACTTTTTGGTTACACCCTATAGCACTCGGATTTGGCACCTTTAGATACGAGCTACAACATATCAACTTGCCATTTAATTATATAGGTATAGTACTAAGGGTAATTGACTGGCACCCCTTTTGATCGATGTTAAATGTTGGCGTAACCATGGAGATTTGACCAAACAAGAGGAAGAACAGCGGTCAATTACCCCTGCTTTTGAATAAAATTTTTAATATTCGATCCCTGGATGCCTGTAAAAACATTTAACACCTTTTCTCGCCGCTCACCTTTTCCATCACCGGATTGCTAGAGTTCGTTTAAGACTCAATTAAAGTTTAGAGTTTTATTGCCGATTCGATAATGGCGCGTAAAATTAACAAAGGAGGTGTCAGATGTTGCCTGAGAGTAACTTAATAAAGTGAATAACGAAACAGTCTAGGGTTATCGAGTTTCGCAAATTTAAAGAGTACCACGTAGAGGTATATAGTTTACATTGGAACCCTCTAAACTCCGAATAAATATCTACCTATACAGTACATTACGAGTATCTGTAAAATTAGGATGGTCTACCAACTCATTCTTATATATATATTATTATTATATTATTATATATCTATTATTATATAATTTATAAATTTTATCAATCAAGAACCTTTACAGGTATGTTTCTGTGGTATTTTAATGTCAGGTTCACAAAGTAAAATTGCAATTTGTGATTTTTTCTACTCAATGCACCTTATAGTTCTATCTATAGCTAATGATTTGATAAGGCAATGTTTTAAGGCCGCCCTATATAAAACAGAAATATTTTCACAATGTACCGGCCTCCGTAACTCGTGACTTTTATATGCCACCATAAAACTCGCACATACAATTGGTGCTAAAGCGGTAAATTACGTAAAAATTGCTTAACAAATAATAATAATCGATTTAAAACCGCGCCCACTGCCTGTATAAATAATTGTTTTAATTGTGTGGTCATTGTATGTTTTGTAACGAGAATACGAGGTGCGAGTGAAAACTGCCTATATACCGCTTGTACGATCAAAGGTTTGGTTTGGATATGCGTAATTTGGAACAATTAATTTATTATATTCCGGCACTAATCACTTTACTTATAGTTCATATTAGCAAAATAATATGTTCACAGTGGTTAAGGGTTAAGGATTAGTCACTTTAATGACTTGTTAAATTAATCACTGGTTTAAATGTGTCAATATCAATATGAGATTAATAGATATGTGGTATTCAAACACTGCTTAGTTTAGCACAAATACCCTCCTTTATCCTCATAAAAACCGATCCAGGACCTGTTCAAGACAGGTTTAAAGCGGCTCATCATGTCCAGTTCAATGCGATTCAGGACTCCAAGCGGTTTAGGATCATTTAAGGATTGATTCAAAGGGGTTTAAGACCGGTTCAGTACCGGTTCAACATTGATTCAAAACGGATAAGGAACAATATCGGAATCGACGTTCAAACTAGTGGCCCTTAGTGTTTAGTTATGGTATGGCGCAGTCCAATCCACTTACTTTAGTTTTTCGTGTCCAAAACAACAACTCATAATCTTTGCGCCCAGTATTGGGCGACGCGACGTCAATGGCGTTCTGTTCAGCATTCCATAAATCATTTAGAGAGCAGGTGTTGGGACAGTTTCTGCAGCTCGTGAGATGCGCCATGTCTTGTATTTCTCCGCAGTTCTGATTCTATTCAATGTTTGCCACGTTCGCCAGTCCAGATTTTCCTGACGTAATGGGTAATTTTCAGGGGGTTCTTCACCAACCATCTTAAGGAAGTTCCTGCGTGATCTGAGCCTTCCCTGTGTCTCATATGTTCCGTACAGTGTGTGTCTCTCATCAATCTGCTTCAATTTGTCCGTGTATTCACCGGCTTGGCGGCGCATCGGTGGGCTGGCAAAGCCTGCTGCCCTGTAGAGTGCTGGTCAAGGTGTTGCTTTCATGCACCCGGTGGTTATTCGGCATGTCTCATTGAGGGCTACCTATGTCGACCTTATTGGCATGGCTAGATCTACTCCATCCTGGATAGGCGGTTTCTGCAGTGGAAAAACATAAAGCCTCTGCCGTTCTTTGTAGCACTGAAGGTCGAGCACCCCACTTGCTGGAAGCGAGTTATTGAGGGTATTGTTTCTTGTTGACACTTTTTGCCTCGTCTGAATGCAGTGCTGTTTATAAGTAAGCTTGTTCCTTAAATCAAAGGCACTCACTTGGGTTGCGCCGCTAAGAATTTTCTTCATAGTACCTGGCCATTTTTTTTAAAGCTTTCTCTAGTTTCGCGTCAACTAAGTAAAAATTCATGTCTTGCACCGTTAAACCGAGAACGTCAGCGTAAACAAAACTTTTTCATTTTTCCCCAAGAGGCTGGTAATTTTGGTATAAATATTAAAGAGAGTTGAGGAGAGAACACTCGCTTGCGGAAGGCCATTTCTTTGATCTCTCCATCTGCTTTTCTTACCATTCAGAACAACATAGGAGCGTTGGTTTTGTAGTAGAGATGAGACTACTTGTGTGAGTAGCTTTGGTGAGGTTATATATTTTTGTTAAAAGTTTTTTATGGTTTACGGTATCATACGCCGCGGATAAGTCAACGAATGCAACGTCCGTGATAAGTTTTTCTTCGAAGCCCTTTTCTATGTGCTCTGTTAGTGCAAGGACATGACTAGTACATGATTTCCCAGGTCGAAAACTTGCTTGTTGCGGTATGAGTTTAGGCTCTATGGTTTTTGCCCATACGATTTAAAAATCAGACGTTCATAAACCTTAAAAAGATGGCATAGAAGGGAAATTGGTCGATAGTTGCTCGCAGATTCCGGGTCCTTTCCTGGTTTAAGCAGAGAAATTACTTTGGATTTTCTCCATAACTTTGGAATTTTAAGGTCTGAAACGCAGTTGTTAAAAAGGGTTAGCAACCAGTTTTTCGTTACAGGACCAAAGTGCTTTATTTGTTCCGTACATATATTGTCCATTCCAGCTGCCTTCCCATTTTTTTAAGTGAAGAGTGGTGGCTGTGTGCATATATGAATCATACCAAATGAAACACTCGAATTAATATGCATCACTGTAAAATTCGTCAAGTGTATAGTAAGCCTTACCAACCAGCAATGCCTGAACTTCTCTTTTAAAGCGTTTTAAATGAAAGTGCTTTAAACTATTTGGAATGTGATTATATACCTTTATAGTTTTATAGATTACAGATCTCTTTATTAAAGATGAGTGGGGAATGGGAAGAGGTAAATTGTGTATTTGCCTTATTGTATGGGTAATATTGCTAGTATTCAGTTTTTCACATTTTTTTGTGAATAAGTGATGCTGTTTCTACAATAAACAAACAACACACGGTTAAAATTATTTCCTCTTTAAATAGAGGTCGACAAGAATATCTACTACTAGCACCACATAAATATCTAATAGCACGTTTTTGAATTAAAAATATTGAATTAAACAGATACTGGCTACACGATCCCCAGAAGCAAATTCCATATCTCATCCTAGGTTCCACAAGGGCATAATAAACATTTTTTCCCATGGACTTTCCCAGCTCACCAGCAGTAACTCTGACTGCATAGTGCATAGCAACCAGAAGAAATCTTTTTGCCAAGTGCAACAACATGTCCGTCAAAACTCAGCTTGCCGTCAACAGTTAAACCTAGAAACTTTGATTCGGGTCAATTCGCAATAGAAATATTGTTGAGAGAAATATTAAAAAGTCGGGCTGATCTAAAGGATACAATATTGGTTTTGGCAAAGTTAAGTACAAGAAGTTTAGCATTGCCCCAAGATGTCGTCTTCATGAGATCCGATAAAACTGTGTCTTGCAAGCTGTGATGATCTTTGCAGTGCCACAAGATTGTGGTGTCATCTGCAAACAACGTAAAATGACCTGTGATGTCCAAGGAGGCCAAGTCGTTCATGGATATCAAAAACAGTAACGGCCCAGGGCAGAGCCCGGAGGGACACCCCAGGAATTCACTAAGACATCAGATTCGGTGGAACTAATGATAACTTTTTGTTTCCGATTTGACAGGTAAGACTTCAGCCATGCCAAGGCTACTCCCCTAAACCCATAATGAGAAAGCTTCTGCAGCAGAATTCCATGATTTACACAATCAAATGGTTTCGAAAGATTACAGAAAGCCGCTGCAGCAGCCTCCCCAATATTAATACCCAAATATAGGCCCTCCAAAAATCCAAAGATAGCATCATTTGTGTTGCAGTTTGGTTGAAACCCAAATTGTTGACAGCATAACACCCTGTGCCTATCCAAGAAGGAGGACATTCGGTTTTTTTACCAATTTCTCAATAATTTTAGAGAGACTGGATAATAGTGAAATTGGCCTAAAATTTGATGGATCCTCTAAGTCTCCACCTTTATGAAGAGGTATGATCTTTGCCAGCTTAAGGTAATCAGGGAAAACTCCTGATTCCCAAGAGTAATTTATTGCAAATGCTAAGATCTGAAGAACCGTATCTCGCAGCCCCTGAAAAATTTTCAATGCTAAACCATCATCCCCAGAACTCTTCTTATTTTTAACACCTGACATTACCTCTTTTAATTCAGTAAGATCAGTCGGCACAAAGAAAAAAGAATTATCAACCTTTGCGTTGCTTTTCAAGTTTTCAACAGGATTTGAATTTTGAATAATATCCTTTGTAAGGTCTTGTGCTATAGAGCAGTAAAATCTGGCGCTAAATCGGCTTCAATGATTTTGGAAGATGGATTATTATTTGCATGTATGTCATTTACAATAGACCAACTCTCTTTTTGTCTGTTTGTCGAATTTATAAAACGATTTCGGTAATACAAAATTTTGGCCTCCACTATTTGTAAATTTTCTTATATAATGAAGTGATATTTTGGTTTGGTAAACCACGGTTTTTTATTCTTTCTCTTGATTTTTCTGATTGGGAAAGCTTTATTAAATAGCTGCACTAAAATCATATGAAAATCTTTAATTGGATCATTCGATAAAAGAACATTATTCCAATTTGCTCCAAGATACAATTGGTAAAACTTACCATAGTTAAGCCTACCAAAAATTCTCCCCATTCTAAAATCACTTGGCCTAGGTGCAGGAATCGAATTAAAATTGCACAAAATTGCATTGTGATCAGACAATGCCGCGTCAACCACTGAACACTGAACAGAGTTGAGTCCATTTGAGCAAACATAATCTATTAAGGTGGATGAAAATTGTGAAATGCGTGTAGGATCTTTGACGTGCATTTGTAAATTAAAACATTTGAAAAGATTAACCAACCTAACTGTTGCAGCTGACTTTGTATCCATAAAATTTATATTAAAATCTCCTGAAAGTATCACAGATAAAGTTGTACTTCTGAAATAAGAGACCTATACACACAAATGATATATAAGTTGTTTGTCTTTGAATGACCAATTGTAAATTCGAAAGACTTTTCCTCCAACAGGTTGTTAAAATTGTTAATTTGTGAATCAGCACTTAAAAATAGATTATTCGCCAAAATCATGCATCCACCATGAGATGATGTTGATCTGGAGAATGAAGCTAGAGTTGCATAGTTAGGAATATTCACCATATCTTCCTCCTTTAACCAGTGTTCAGTGATCATAACTAAATTAGGAAAATTACACTGGTCAAGAACAAGATACAACTCATTAGTCTTGTTTCTCAGTGACTGAATGTTAAGTAAAATAAGAGATAAGGTCGAAGAATTTGCGTGACTTAAATTCCTATTGGAATCTGGGTTATTCGGGGAAAATTTGAATTATCAGTTGCTGAGGGCGAACAAATACTCCCATCGTTAACTTCTTCTTGAGAATCATCAAAAACTGCTTCACATTCACTGGAAGCATTCTGACCAAAGCCACTATCCAAATATGAGACTCCCTGGTTGAGATCTATAAAAGTTAAATTTTTGGCATTTTTCTACAAATACTTTTTAGTATATTTACTCAAATTATCCTTAGTATTTTCAGACAGACCCGGTATGTATTGGGTTTTGCATTCTCTCGGTATGGTATTTCTAGAGATTTCTTTAAGTATCTCGGTAAACTGTTCGTAGTTTTCCGGTTTCGGTTCTACAAGT